>MU226895.1:5949541-5971559 GCA_018584345.1 Thuja plicata
GAGTTAAACGCAGACCATGCCTTATAATCAAAGATATAGATATCTTTGATGAAAACTGGGAACAGGTCAAAAGAAACATTAACTTCTTGATTACTTGGAAGCATGTGAAGGAGGTAACAGAGCCTAATTGGCTCATACAATATTTGAAGGCAGAAGGTTTCAGTATTCCCACGACGGTTGATAAACTGGATATGGATTAGATCCAAAGCAATCCACCACTCTTTATTAAGAAGGGTTGGATGAGCAGAACTCCAAAGGCCAAAGGTGGACAGAAGAGTGAAGAGGACTCGGACGAGGAAATAATGATCATCAAAAAGGAGTAAAAGGGCCAGACCAATCCCTGGAGGTTTTCTGTTTTGCTAAAAAATGGAATTTAAATGAATATGTACAGGAATGCTTCCTTTAATATGTATAGGAAAGGATAGATAGTACAAATACAGACCTGGATAGTATATAGATGTACAGAGAAAACAGAGACTTTGGAAGGTATTATGTGAAGATGATATATAAGTAATATGTTATGCATATCCTTTTAATAGGCAAACCATGTTTTTGGAAGAGATAATATATAGGCACTAATATATATATTTATAAATATATATATATGGGTATATATGTATATACTTATATATTCATATATATATATATATATATATATATATATATATATATATATATAGGTCTTTCTTTTTTTTAAAAACATATATGGATGTGTATGTACAGGAATATCATAGTCGCTTCAGATTTGCTAATATGCAGTTCTAGACTAAGTTAATATGGCCTGGATATGCTTAGACTGGTGAGAAGAGGAACCAAAGGAAGGTATAGATATGACCTTTGATATGATAAAATTAAGTGAAGTCTTTTAATATTCACAGATAATTAGTAAGATGTTTGAAAATAGAGGAAACCTATAAATGTTGTCGAACCGGTACACAAGATTGGAACATATAAACATATATATATATATATATTTGCATTTATAAACATAAGTATTTATGGTTATAAATATAGGTATACACAGATGTATATATAAATATATATATATATATACTGATATACATATTTATACCTTCATATATATATATAAATATATATATAAACAGATTTATAAACAGATTTATACCTTCATATATATATATAAATATATATATATACATATAGATATATATGTATCTAGGTACACATACAGTAACATTATACATATTCTCATCTAGATATAAATGATGCTTACAGATGGTACTCATGGTTATATTTTCAAAACAAGTTTTAGTTTTAGATTATGATGTCAATTAATACTATAATTTAAGCTTTCAATGATTTCCATAATGATGCATTTTTAAAAAAGGGATGATTATTATAGTATACTGCTCATTTTCTAAATAGATAAGGCAAATCTAGGCAAATAGAACAGTATATTACAGATGAGGAAAAGATAGAAGTGCAGTTAAATATGACATGTGTACAGCTCACAGGATTACGAATAGAAAATGTACATAACTGAAACTAAAATTAGCAAATTCAGAAAGAAATCTACTGACAACATATACCGGGTTTAACAACTACAGAAAGAGGGAGGACAAATGGCAGAAGGAATAGCTCAGGTAGAATAAGCGATTATAGTAGCCGATGTTTTAAATAGACAATAACAACCCAGGAAGATCAATAGATAGTTTATAGTTAACTCAGGATAGAATTATAATGATAGTTTCTTATCTTGAAGTCTAACCATAGTGCCCGGCTAGACCTCAAGATAAGGATTATTGGTTTTATTTCTGTCCCATTTCTTGCTGACTTCTCTAGGAATTTTTGAGGAACTTAGCAAACGACACTAAGATGGAACAGGGCTATTTTGCTTTGGGGACTCTTGAAGGTGAATAGATAAAGTTACAGGACCAGACACATGATTAAATGGTACTTCTAAATACGCAATAACTATATAATCTATTGCAGAACTATATCCTCTCCCGAACTAATTTATTGTCATAAGTATGCAGAATACAATTGTTAATGTAGATAAAAAAGATTAGAAATTTGTGATGGATTTCCTCTCAAAATACAGTTGTTAATATAGATGAATAGATTAGATATTTATGATCCTGCAATATATAGAGACAACTTTTAATTTATAGGTTCTCTATAACAAATTATATAGAAGAAATAGAATATATATATATATATACAAACATAGACATATATATGCAAATATTCACAAACATTAAAGATGGTATAAAATGGAAGTCACAGATATTTGTATATATATGAGGCTTATTAACCTTGACTCGAGATTGAAGATTCAACTATAGGAAATAAGACTACAAGAAAGGATCTGCGCACTCCAAATTAAAATTGTCTTTTATGCACCTTGTTAAATGTATCATATTTTGCCAGGAATGTCATTTACTCACCTTGCTAATACAGGAAAAGGTAAGTATGTATTTAAGATAGGATGTGCAGGTACAGGATTTTGCGATGAAGTATGGATTCTATATACCCAGAATATGGGAATTAGACAGGTGATACAGGATTAGGTGAGGACAAAGAATCAGACATCAAGGAAACCGAAATATAGACGGAAAAAGACACATTTACAAAGGAAAAGGAACAATCAGCTAAAGAATGATATCACATTATAAGGTTTTACTAGGAATACTGATAATACACTACCTGAAAGTACAGATTGAACTTTAAATATATATGTATCTCTGCCCATAAACTAATGGATAAGTCCGTTTCTAATGTAAATGAGGGAATGCCCTCATATTTTATGTAAAATTCTGATCTGGACTCCGGTCCCAAGCTAGACTAGAGGTTTTCTTCTCCATTCTTTCCTACCAGTGCCCGCAGCGAATGGCGATTGTAATTTCAAAATTATATTAATAAAAATTTTGGCCTCGGCCTTTTACCGATCAAAAAAATAATAATAATTAATTATAAAGTGCAATTATAATATTATATTTTCACTTTATGTGAATGGGACCACTTAATGACTTAAACGTCATTTAATAAAGTGCATCACAATGATATAATATAACTTTACGGTTAAAGTGGTCATTTAAATGACTTAAGTGAAATTATAAAAGCATTTAATGATTTTCAATGAGTTTAAATGCCTCAAGAGAAATCGACCTAATTGGAGATGAATATAAAAGGCACCAAAGAAATGAAAATAGGTATCATGGGATCATTTTATACTTGTGTGTTTTGGAGAGATCTTCTCTTGGAGAAGAAACCTAAGGGTTTCTACATATTTGGCATTGGAGAGCATAGCTTCTTAATTGTATCAGAATTCTGAGGTTGTGAATTATCACTTGAAGACTGCTTAGCTGTTGGCTTCATCCAGAGATCAAGTTCGAGCTTATTGGTGAAAGTTTTCAAAGATTTTTTACAAGGGTTTGAGGGGCTGCTACAGTACTCGTGAATAGTGACACTACGGTACCCGGGAACAGTAATTGCTACAGTACTTTCCTCTTAGCAAGGGTTTCAGAGAATACTTATTTGCAGATCAGAAGTTTGAAGATGATTGTTGAAGAATATTTGATTGCTGGCTGTGTGCCATTCTTCTCATTTTCCTAGCATCCATGACAAGGGTTTACCATTGCTGCACTGATCTCCAGAATTGTTGATGTTGATTCTTTCATATCAGATTTACCAGTATTTGATTTCCGTCTTCCGGGTATGAAGATTAAAGAATTTTCAATCTTGGTTTGTAGAGCTGAAGTAAATATTTAGAAATATTACATGTTATTGTAATCTGGAACAAAGTGTATCAGACCTGATTTGCATTGTTATTAGATGCGATATAGTAGCAATAAAATTTCATTTGATTGTTTGAATGTTCATTATTTGTTTATGAAAGTTATCGGTTATCATTTCTATGCATTGGTATACGTTTCGGAATTGCAAATCATTCAAATACAAACAAAACAAACACATACAATCAGAAATCAGAACTTAGGCATTGCATGCCAACCATTTGATGCAATGTCAAAAGGACAAAACTGAGCTTTGGAGCAGAACTAGTAAGGGTTCTTACATTACTTTATCTGATAGCGTAATGAAGGCAGATACCTTTTACATGACTTTGGAAACAAAAATTAGCCCCAAGATGATGCAATCTTGTGCTTCGAAATTATGATTGCAGAACGCTCTAGCATTAACTTCTTTCATGATACCTTATTTTCTATGAATGAGGTCACCCCTATGTTTGTCATGTATGCTTGTGCACTTTTACCTTTCTATCAAAATTTTCAACACACTAGTACTTCAAAAAGGCCTAAAATGTATGTTAACAAAGGAACGGGCATCAATTAATAAAAGATATACAGGAAAAATATTAACAATCTTTTATATTATGCAATGATTATTTCTTTTCCTATAACAAGAATAGCTTGAGGTATCATACTTAAAAATAAAGGGTCCTATAAAAATATTATAAGGAATCCGGATGAACTAGACAAAAGTGTTCTGCATATTGAGTCTTCTAGCATGAACATCATGATACACCAACATAAAAGTCTAAATAAGCAGTAGAGAAGGATTTAAAAGAAAGGAAATTTACAGTCGCAGGTGTAGAAGGATTATTGCCTTTGGAATCTGCATAAATAATTTTTGTTGCAGACTTTGGTACTCCCTCCATAACTTTCTACAAGACAAAAATATATATAGACAATTAAACACTGTCAAGTTGAGAAAACAAGTCAATGGAATGATAAGTAGAAAATATGCTCTTTAAAAAAACAAAATTTGTCAAAACATCAAATAATCTTTTCTACCTTCCTTATTTTTGTATCCTTCCAAGGACCTCTGTCAGAAAACAAGCAACCACCTACGCCATCACATGTGCAAGTTCCACCCAAAAAATCTGGCAACTGGCTGTACCAGACTAGTGTAGGTTTACTTGTAATACATAATATTTGTCAAATATAAGAAAATTTAATGGAGATTAACACATTGAAATTACCTTCTATCTATGATTTCAAAGACCTTACTCTGGTACTGGCTGCCTAAAACCTGCCATCAAATCTCAATAGGATACAAGAAGATATAGTAGTCATGTTAATAAAAGAGAACCAACAACACAAATTAAATTAATAACTGTATTAGAAAAAAAAAAAGCATAAATAAGCCATTTTTGGGTTACATACATCAATTTTTGCTACTGTTCTAGGATCTAGAAACGCCTTTATTGTATTCCATAAAAGTTTGAACCCAGAACCCGCATTCACAATTAGTAGGGTATTCAAGGTCTGCATCAATCAAAGTACGACATGAATTTAGTCTGGATAAGAAAAAATGTAGAACTACCATCAAGTAAGCACAGAGGAATTGCTTCAAAAGTGGCACGACTTGACTGCGAGAAAGCAACCATACAATAGAAAATTCAAAATTTCTATCAGAAAAAAAGTTATTTATTAAATCACAGTAAAACATTTAAACAAAATCCTTTTCCTATGTTAGGTAAACAAGCTAAATTATTATAATTTGGTGACAAATCATCTAGATAATGTTTCAGTATGAACACAATGATTAAAAACATTTCCTGCTCTTTTTTAATTTTTCAACCACTATAAATTTAAGTAGATATTAAAACATGTTATAAATTATTAGTGTTACACGGGGACGCATCCTCCCCTAGACCCCCGCGTTCCCGGGACGGGGGCGTCCCCGGGACAGGGGGATGGGGACACCCCAACCACCGCCCTTCTGCCACCATTGCACTGTCGGGACGCCTAGATGGCACGGCGTCCCCGAAATGAACGTGGGGATGCCCAAGCGTCCCTCAACCGTTTTGGGAACATTTGCCATCCCTCATCGACGGATGGCCATAAAAGTGAATTTAAAAAAAAAAACATGTTTTTAAATTTTGTCCAAACATGTGAATTTTGGGAGAAAAATGCTTCAAAACTGAAGAATCCAAAGCCCACGCAAGAGGGAAAATGTTCTTGACGGCGGGGGTGCTGCCCCTCGACCACGCCCTGAATCCCAACGAAGAATGCATCCCGGGCACTGCCCCAGGACCCTACAGGGCGTTGCCCCTTGACCCCACTAGGGGCTGCCACCCCCAAACCCCCACTTTTGAATTTAATAAAAAAAGAAGAAATTGATGGAGAAACTGCGTCAAACCAAGTTGATATTTTTAAACCCACTTTATTGAGTTCCAATGATATGGAGTTTCCCTTGAGGGATAATTAGAGGCCTCCCTTCACTACATTTTGACATTTTGTACTTGTTTTGATATCATGCTATTCATTGTAATCATCTTTATGATATTTTTATATAATATAATATTATAAACCTTCCATTTGCCGATTCAACAATTTTATTTAGTATTCTAATTTCTGGTTAGTAATTCAATATTCAATGTTCAAGTATTTAGTATTTGGCATTTGCAATTTTGCTATTCTACTTCTTAGACTGTTATACATCTTTTCATAACTAGTATTTCAAGTACTAGATGTATAGTATATAGTATATGCAACACTGCCCCCTGCGACCATCTCCCTGGCCCCCTGTCTACCAGACCTAGTGTCACACTGGAAATTACATATAATTGATGTTTGGTGCTGCTATTTCAATTTTGGTTTCTGATAATGTTGTTTCCAAGGATATGTATTGTGCTTTGAATGAATTAAGAAATCAGATCACACTTAATTTTGCAAGAATTTTCACTTTGTGTTAACAAGTTATTTTGTGGCAAAACTACTTTAAAAAACAAAACAAAAAATGGGAGTAACAATTATATTGAAGTAAGGGATGAAGCTCTTAAACTTTGCAATTCATGTCATCTATCTATATCAAATACAACAGAGGCAAATGCTATACCAATCATAGATTTCATAGCAATAACCTATCACTAAGGCAGTCTGAGTTCATCTTGCAAGGAACCATATGGCTAAAATAAAATTACCTCTGGATAGTTTAGACCATCAATCTTCTGTATTTCTATAATTATATCTCTAGCAGCCTTGGTGAAGTTCTTCAAACCCTACAAAAAAATTCACCCACAACATTATCATTGTCAAATCCTTCTACAAAAAGCAGGACGAAATAAGTGATATATGGCGGACAAGAAATCATATTTGAATTTATAAATAGATCATAATCTATTTATTGAGACATTATTTATCTGGCATAAATTAACGTGTAAAACATTGGTATTTTCAAGGTATTGAAAGATTTTTAAAATAAAATATAGATTACGAAGGGATCCACAAACATATTTTGATAAGTTAAAATCTATGTTGATGAGCAGTAAGTAATTGAAATAAGAGAGCAGCATAGGCATATCAAAGAGAAAACCCAAGAAGAGCTAACTAGATGCTGCAATACACTGCAGTAAAATTAAAAATTAGGAGCATCTGATCAAACCATTTGCATATAAAAGATTTAAAACCTACAAAACTAGGGATATATAAACTGTTTCAGAGTGTTAGGAAAATGTAAGTCCAACTTTTTTGAGCAACCACAAGCTTCACACAAGATGTATGACAAAACAAGTAATGTAATCATGAGACAATATCTAAGAAAAGCTAAATCAATAAGAATTTCAAGGAATCCCATAATTGAGTAGACATTATCTTTAATCACCTAGTTCTCTATCATGGTATCAGGGAGGTGGACATCAGTGGGACATTTGTAAACTTCTTGTTGATGATGTAACCGTTCATATTAATAATCTAAGTTGCCGCTTCGGATTCGGGTTTGGATTCCGGTTCAAGATTCAGGTTCGAGATTTGGGTTTGAAATTTGTTCAAATTTTTTTGGGGGTGGGTTCAAATTTGTTTTGGGTTCATCCGTACAAAAACACACACACACACACACACACACATATATATATATATATGCAACAGCAAATAAGTTCATACACCACTATGCTAATAGTAAAGCAACATAGCAAAATACACCACCATATATATTAACAATCGGAAATGTATCACCAAAAATCTCATTCTAGATCTATAGGATTCATGATTCATCACTTACAAAAAATCAACACAGAACATAGATCTTTTCATGAAGTGAAATGTGCCTTAGGCTTTATGACTCCAGTCCAAGTTATGGCTGCCCCAACAAATGCAAATGGAAGCATATCAAAGTACTCTAAATTCTTTAAGGGTCAAATGAAGCACTAGATGCTTTTCAAGTACAATTAATCCTCTGTAACAGAACCAAGACTACACACATGCAGATGGCAGCATTCTCAAGTAAATGCAGTCTGATCCTTCAGCAATACAGAACGCAGCAACCAAAATAAAATGTCTGCCAATGCAAATGAGATGTTGAAAACATTAATCGCAACCAGATAGTTTACTCCCGATATTATATTGGTCATTGTCAAATAGAACGAAGTATGAACAATCAAACTGGAAAGAGAGAGATAGAATAATAGACAGGAATAAGACCTGGGCAGTTGGCACTTTATTCACATACCAAAAAAATCACGTTTCATTCATATTCATATAGACTAAATTATACAAAAAAAAACCTACGTTACCGAATTCCTATGATATGCCTCGGATCCTGATTCTGCTACGATCCGGATCATGATTCTGCCCAGATTCCGACAGCATTCCGAACGGGAATCCTGTCGGAATCCGGGCAGAATCCGGAGGGATCCGCGCATGTGGAGGCCCAAAAACGGGCCCTACATGCCAATTTTTTATTTTATTTTTTAACTAAAAAGCCTCTAAACCCTGATTCAACCAATAAAGCATACATTTGGTCATTTGATGGTCATTCATTCATCTCTCAAGCATTTTTCACCATTTTTGCTTTGCTCTACAGCTGTAGCATTTTTCTTCGAAAGTGAATGCTACCGAGGGACTAAGACCCGCATCAAACGCTTCTAATTTCTTCTTATTATTATATGTTTGAACTTCGAAGTTTTGAACCAATGATGAAGGAACATTGACATGTTACATGTATGAATCTATGAATATACATACATATATATATATATATATTTGAAAATGTCTATATATATACCCGTGGTAATGGAATCCACCCAAAAAAAAAATTTACCGAATCCCGGAATCTGAATCCAAATCTGAACATGAACCGGGATCGGCTACTTAGAAAAAAACTTAAATAAACTCAAAAAAACATTGGTTTTATTATTTTTTTGACCAATGTCAGCTTGGGTTCTGCTGTGTTTAGTCAAAGTCACTTTAAATTCTGGTAAATTCGTCCAGGGTCCCTCTGTGAGAATTTGGGACGAATTTGGTCCATTGCGGCCAAATTTCCAGCGAATTTGATAAGGACCAGAATTTGCAGCGAATCGAACCAGACTTTGCTAAGGCCAGAGGCGAATTTGATAACATAGTTAATAATATTCAAGACCAATCAGTACTAATGGCCTTGGCTTCTTGAATATAGAGAAGAAAATATTAGTTTTGAATCCATGACACTAACCAACCTTCTTAAAGAGATCTGACTTTCACACATAGGAACTGTGAGGTCTCAAAATTTTCAAGGATAGCATCATGTTGGATTAAGTCTGGTAAAAAAATGGAATATTCTGCTTGAAAATCGATTCTTAAAAGCTTGGCAACTGACATCTCACACAATTAACCTCCAAGTCTAGGAGTACAAAGTTTGAAGAAAACCTTACAAAAATAAACTATTTTGCATCTGCAAATGAAATAGTCCTAATTTTGAAGGTTTTGGGACTGACTAGTCATGGCCAATTGAGAATTATGGTTCAAGATGCTCCAGGACACTGGCATTGCATCTGCAGATTTGTACAGGATTAATCTCAAAGGTGATGGGACTGACCAGTAATGGCCAACTGTGTATTAGTGTTCAAGGTGCTCAAGGACACTAGCATTGCCTTGATTATTATTACAGACCAACGAAATATACCTTTTGCAAATCATTTGTGTGTGTTTCTTCACGTTTGGCAACCAGCTCTATTGCAAATTAGAATTTACATTCATGATTGTCTTTGAAATTGTCCAATAGATAAGACCTCCATGATAACAAAAAATTAATGTTGGCTGGCCTGTATGAGAGCATAAAACTAAAGAAGCCCAACCTATCTTTGTTAAGAAGATTTTCATGTACTTAAATGCTAAAAAAAATCCATTATTCCTCATAAATCTTCTAAGCAGCATTCAGAAGCAGTGCTAGTCTTCAAATGGTAGAAAAAAGCGTTGGTCCAACGTAAGGGTAAAATGAGCAATCAAATATGAGTTAAGTGGCAAAATTGGCATATCCACACAATCTGAGGAGAAATTACTAGCAAGCAGGTGCAAGTAAAATGTACAATCAAGGCATGTTTTAAATAACCAGGGCACCAAAGTCGTGTTATCAAATAGTTAAATACCAAAAGGAAGAAGTACATCACGCGAAATGAAAACAAAATAATGGCAAGGAGAAGAAAACCAAACGACTTAAGCATTAGAGGTAAAAGTCAAATCAAAGAGTAGCTGGATATGCCCATGCCCTACCCAAGCACACATATTGTCATACCCAATATGGATATGGGTATGATATGACCGCATCCTTCGATGCCCAAAAAAATTGATTTTCCAAACATGTTGAATACTACGCGATCTGACATGAACCTTCCTAAAATTAATTTTTAAAAACTTCATTCATGGAAAAAAAATTCCCATTTTTCTCTTCTACTTCCAAAACAAGTGTACTATATTTTGGTTAAAATTTTAAAGATTTTATTAAAATTAATTTTTATTATTTTGTAATTAAATTTCAAATTTAAATTATCTTATCACCGGCTTCCCTGAGTCTTGGTCGAGACACTTGATCTACCCAATTCACAATGTTGGGCCTGTCTCCGACCCCAACAACTACAGGACCATCATGATCGGGCACACTTTCGCCAAACTCTACGCAACGGCACTGAATATTATTCTTAACAGGGAGCTGGACAGGAGAGATAGCAGGGCTAGAGGCCAAGCTGGCTTCCGGACAGATTACCAGACCATAGACCATATCCTAACCTTGCGGGCGATTATTGAGGAGGCTCGTCGCTCTACGAAAGTCTATTGTTGCTTCATTGACTTTCGTAAGGCACTAGAGGCCAAGCTGGCTTCCGGACAGATTACCAGACCATGGACCATATCCTAACCTTGCGAGCGATTATTGAGGAGGCTCATCGCTCTGCGAAAGTCTATTGTTGCTTCATTGACTTTCGTAAGGCATTTGATACCGTCCCTCGTGCCGCACTCTTCCAAAGACTTAGAGATATCGGGATTTCTGAGATTCTTTTGACAACTATCATGAGACTGTATGAGCATGTTGAGGGCAGATTTAGGACTTACGAGAGCTTCTCCGATCCGATCCAGAGCACTATTGGGGTGAAACAGGGATATCCCTCTTCCTCCACCTTGTTTGGCATTTACATTGATGAGCTCGAGGCTTTTCTCAGAGATTCCTCACTCCCGTATGATGGTTGCTACCTGCACCAGGTTCTTATTTCCATTCTCCTCTTTGCCGATGATGTGATTCTCCTTGCCTCCTCACCGGAGAGTCTCCAAAGACTTCTTGACAGCTTGGCATTTTTTGTGACTTGAGACAGTTGGTGGTGAATCTGGGCAAAACACGGGTCATGGTCTTCAACTACCTAAAGACCTCGCATCTCCACTTCTACTATCAAGGTCAGAAGATTGAGATTACCTCTTCTTATACCTATCTTGGAGTCAAGTTCATCGGCCCTCGCTTCAGCCTGAGACCCGCCATTCTGCCCAGGATTAGGAAGAGAATGGGTTCCCTTGCCATGTTGGAGAGACAGTGTTTCAGTCATCATTTTCAGAACACCGCGTCCAAGTTATCCCTATTGGACTCCTTAGTTAGACCTACAGTTCTTTATGGTTCTACTATTTGGCGGTCGTCCCTCCTGGATTCTGATTGGGCCTCTATCAAGCGTGTTCAGACTATCTTTCTAAGGCGTATCATTAGATGTCCTCAGTCCACCTCTCACAGCATCATCTTGGCTGAATTTGGGGCTCACCCCTTCAGATTGGGGGCCATCTTTGACCTGGTTTGGTTCATCCACTACCTCTGTTGTTTTGCAGACTCCGCTGACGGTCACCACAGATATTCCTACCTGACCTATTGTTCTTCGGTGGCCCTCGCCAAGTCGGACGCCTCCTCCAGAGCCTGTTATTGGTATGCCCAGGCCTCGTCCCTCCTTGGTTCCATCGGGATTGACATTGATCACTTACCCCCCTACCAGTTCTCTCTTGACGCTCTGGCTCACCTCCTCCCTTCCAGACAGGAATTGAACAGACATGTCAAACTTGACATTTACAGGCGCTATATCACCACGACCTGGATCAGTCCGTGTCGGGGTCTGCGCACGAGGATGGCTTTTTACGCCGAGCACTTTCTTGACATCCAGGATGGGATCATTGTTCGTCCTAGTTACTTATCTCAGCGTTGGTGCCATGCTCTTCGCATCTCGCTGGGATCCTTTAGGGTTGGATCTCACCACCTTCGGCCCCAGACTGATCATCACATTGACAGAGAGGATCGGATTTGCAGGTTATGCACCTTGGCCGAGATTGAGACGGAGACACACTTTATCTTTCGTTGCCCTACTTACTATGAGATCAGAGGGAGATTCTACTGCCTATTCAAAGGGTGCAGTTCCCTGACTACTTTCTTCAGCTACACAGATCAGAGATGCCTCGCACTTTATCTCCGTGAGACTGCCCAGCTCCGCGTGCATACTCTACAACTTCTTTTCCCACAGAGACAGATATCCGATTAGCCCATTACGGCCTTCTTCTTGCCCTCATCTCCGTTACGGGGTTTGAAGCGGCCTCATGATGCCTCCACTATTAGTCACTCTAGATCAATGAGACCCCGCAACACCTCTACCCGTCAACGACACATCTCCAGCAGTTCACAGCGACGACTCAGGGCTCCTGCTCACCTGGATCATTATCCTTCTGTGTTGGCTTTCTTTTCACCTGAAAAGGACCCTTAGTCCTTTCTGTGTGCTTTCTCCTTTGACTTCATGTTTCTTGCTCTCTTTTGTATTTCTTGTTCTTGCTTGCTTTCTTTCCCGGCCACTGTTTTGTGGTATGTTGGTTCGCTGCTCCTTTTGTTGTACATTTCATGTCCCCTAGACCCTTGTTGGTCTCTTGTTAGACATTAATAAATTTATCTTATCTTATCTTATCAATTTATTCTTTAAATATAAATAAATTTTATTACTATATATTAAAAATTTATCCTTTACTTAAGTATTAAAATTTTAATTTTAATATTATTTTAATTTATATTTACTTATTTTATAATGGTTTTCAATTTTTAATTATGATTTAAAAAATTTCATGTGAAAGTGAATTTCTATCATTCTACGCTATTTTTGGATTCGATTGTGTAAGTATTTTTGCATCAACATTTCGGATCACACTCCGTGATCCATCATCAGAAAGAATGATAAAGAGCATAAAGAGAAAATGAATAGAGTAGTATGTTATGGTAAATCGATGTTGTTGTAGTTGTCTTAAACAGAGAAGATGAAAGCTCCTTATATAGATTTACAAAGACGATGTTTCTACAAGAAACAATCGTGAACTAAAGACGAAAATAGAAACTATCTAATAAACTAAAGAGTAACTAAGATGACCATTAAAAAGAAACATTATAATATTCTAATACCCTCCCTTAATGGTCATCGTCTAACTATTGTCTTTTGGTCACAAATTCTTTTGACCACTTTGTTGCTGCTGAGACCCTCCCTAGATTTGCAAAATGTTAATAATCAAGAAGCCATCCAAAAAAATAGAAAAAGGTGCCCCCTTGTAATGTTCTGAACCCTGGTTGACTGGCAAACTTACCAAATCTTTCCTCAATGTTTTGTACGACTCCTGAGATGTACGTCCTTATCAATGTTTGGGTCGTACGGTAAGACTGTTGGTTGTATGGTAGGACTATCGGTCGTACAGTAGGATTGTTGGGTAGTACAGTATGACTGTTGGGCCGTACTGTAGAACTGTTGGGTTGTACGGTAAGGAGGAGGCCGTAGGGTGTTGGGGAGAAGTCTGTACGGTGAACTGGACGTACAGGTGTGTATGCGTGTGATGTCTTTGCATGATACCTTCACTGATAAACAGGGATTTCCGGAGGATGTTGTCCATATGGTTGGATTGATTTCACAAGATGTCACAAATAAGAAATTACGCTAAGATGCAAATGCAAGGGCACTTTATATTATCAACAGATCTTTGAGTACAATAGTTTTAGATCAAAAGCAGAGCAGAATACGGTGAGGAGTTACTCCCACCGAAACTGCAAATACCAAATAGGGAGGATCTTTCACCTCCGAAATGGCAGACAACAAAATTCCAAGGGGAATTCGTAATTACAAATAAAATATCAAAACTCAACATGAGAAATACATCCTACACGCCGGTCATAAATATCGGTCGGACAACTCCCGAGGGTGCACAAATAAAGCCAACAAGGCAACACCTACACCTACGCTAAAATAAAAAATGGGCCCAAGATAAACAAAAATCGATCGGAACCCAAATACAAATATTATTATTTATTTAATGACAGGGACATTACAATCACCCCATCCCAAAAATTGCTTGTCCTCAAGCAATTGCAAACTAGGGTGTTCCAAAATTTGCTCGCCTTCCTAGGTGGCGTCTTCTAGTGGTAGATCCCTCCAACCTCCAAGAAATTCTTTAACCGTGCGTGTCCTCAGCATCTTCTCCCGAATGTCGATGTTCTCGATTGGCTCTAACACTAACTTCCCTCCTTCGTTGAGGGGTGGCAGATCTGTTGAGACCGTGACGTGTTGACCCACAACTTTCTTTAGGCAAGAAACGTGAAAGACATTGTGGATTCAACTACCTTCTGGCAGATCCAATTCGTAGGCAACTTCACCTACTCTCTGAACCACCCGGTATGGTCCGTAAAAACGTGGCCTCAGCTTTTCCTTGCCATATGTCTTCAGAGAAGATTGTCTGTAAGGCTGAAGTCGAAGGTACACCAGGTCGCCAACTTCAAAACTTCTCTCTATTCGATGCCTATCAACATACATCTTCTGCTAGTTCTAAGCCCTCTGAAGGTTTTCCTTGAGAGACTTCAAAATGTCCAACACTTTTTGTAGCCAATCCTTAGCCTTCAACGCGCAGTTATCGTCTAGTGCCATATCAATGAATGATGGTGGTTCGTAGCCGTACAATGCTTTGAATGGCGCCATGCCAATCGACATGTGGTACGTGGTATTGTAGAAGTGTTCACCCAAATGCAACCACTTAACCCATGTATCCTGTTGTGCCGAAACGTAGTTCCTGAGGTAGCCTTCTAGCCACTTGTTCACAATCTCGGTCTGTCCATCAGTCTCCGGGTGATAACTGGTGCTCGGCGACAATTCTGTCCTTGCGAGGCGAAACAGTTATGTCCAAAAGATGTTGAGGAAGTGGCTATCCCTGTCACTGACAATGTTCAGAGGAAGACCATGCAGGCAGAATACCTCACAGAAAAACAAATCCGCTACTTGTGTGGCCTAATACCTTACGGGAATGGCGAAGAAATGTGCATACTTGGTCAGTAGATCGACCACCACGAAGATACAATCCTTCCTTTGCACCTTGGGAAGCCCTTAGATGAAGTCCATCGAGATGCTATCCCACTTTTGCTCAAGTATCTATAATGCTTGTAGTAGACCAGCTGGTAGTGTGTGCTCGGATTTGTTCTGCTGACAGGTAGCACATTCGTGAACGTATTGTAGGACATCATTCTTGAGACCCTTCCATGAGAATCTTTCTTTGATTTGTCTGTAGGTTTTCAGGTACCCTAGATGCCCGACCAAGGGTGAGTCGTGCATCTCCTTTAAAATTTTCTCTTTTATCCTAGACTCGGGTACTAAATAAATCCTGTCCTTATAATAAATAACGTCGTCGACCACCTTGTATCTGTCATCACGCACTTCGCCATCCATCAACTGACACGCAAAAGGGTTCTTAGAATATTCGACCAATAGGCATGCCTTCCAATCCGCCAAAATTTGAGACAAGGAGCATAGGGCAGGCTTCCTTGATAAAGCGCCGACCACTATTATTCTTCCCTTTCACATACTAAATATCGAAGTCAAACACCTGGATTTTGCTGACCCACTTCTGTTGTCTTTCGTTCAGCTCCTGCTCCATGAAATACCTCAGGTTGTGCTCCGTACGAACGACGAACTTAGATCCGACAAGGTGTTGTCTAAACTTCGACAGGGCGTGCATGATGGCGAGCATTTCTTTGTCGCGGAGGGAATACAACTTCTCCACTCTCGAGAGTTTCCGACTCTCGAATGCAATCGAGTGATGGTCCTACATGAGTACAGCCCCGATACCTTCCGCTAATGCGTTGCATTCTACGATGAAAGTCGAGTGAAGTCTAGTAATGCCAGGACCAGACAGGCACTCATGGTTTCCTTCAACTTGTCGAAAGTACATTGTGCTTGTTCATTCCATTGGAAAGATCCTTTCTTCGTTAGGTCGGTTAAGGGTGTGGCGAGCTGGGAAAAACCCTTCACGAACCTTCTATAGAAACTGCATAATCCGAAGAACCCGCGCAGCTCTGAGAGAGTTGTCAGAGGCGGCCAATCCAAGATGGCTTGGATCATATCTTTATGCACCTGAACACCTTGACCACTGACAATGTGTCCTAAATATAGTACCTCCGTCATCCCAAACGCACATTTGGATCTCTTGGCGAACAAGGATTGTGATTACATGATTTCCAACACTCCGTCCAAATGCCTCAGATGTTCCTCCCATGTCTTGTTGTAGATGAGTATGTCGTCGAAGAACACCAACAGAAACTTGCACAATTGTTTGCTGAAAATGTGGTTCATGCAGGACTGGAAAGTAGCGGGCACGTTAGTCAACCCGAATGACATGATCAGGAATTCATAGTGTCCGTAGTGACAACGGAAAGTTGTCTTCACCACATCTTGTTCCCTCATGTGGATCTGGGGGTAGCCTAAGCAGAGGTCTATTTTGGAAAAATAGACGGCACTGTGCAACTCGTCCAGTAGCTCGTCAATCCTGGGAATAGGGTACTTGTTCTTGATGGTCTTCTTATTCAATGCACAGTAGTCCACACACATCTGCATGATACCATCCTTTTAACCAACACCACCGACGATGCGAAAGGACTAGAACTGGGCTTGATCCATCCCTTATCAAGCAATTCCTGGATTGTCTTTTCAATCTCATCCTTAAACCTTTTAGGATGGCGGTATAGAGTGGTAATGACTGGCTTGACTCCTTCCTCCAGCTCAATGATGTGCTCAAAACCACGGTGCCAGGGTATGCTAGGTGGAATGTCGGCAAGACCAAACTGTGCTTGTCCAACACCGTCCGGAGCTCATCGTCATGGTAGTACGTGTGTTGGCCCTTCACAGGGGCGGTTAAAACCAAACAATGTGTAGCCCAAACAACGTCATCGTGTCTGAAAATGGCCTTCATTCGTCATATCGAAATTTCTTTTGGACCGCCATTAGACATTCCCCTCAGTACCACCTTCTTTCCATTCACCTCGAAAGAGAACTCCATTTTCTTGAAACTCTGTGTATATTCATCCAAAGTCTCCATCCACTGAATGCCCACTATGACCTCCATGTCATCCAAATATACCACAAAGAAATCGTCTATTACCGTGTGGTTCCCCATGGTGATGCTCAGTTGCAGAACCAAATGGGTACACGACAAGAGGTTTCCTCCCGCCACCTTGACTTTGAACCGTTGATATGCCTCTGTACACAGATCTCTTCTATTGACCAGTGACGAGTTGATGAAGTTGAGTGTGGCCCCACTATCGAGCATTACCACAACCCGTTGTCCCTGGAGCGTACCCCGTACATGGAACACAGTACACCTCGGAGTGCCAGCAAGTGCCGCAATGGCACCTCCCCTCCGAACCAGTGTGGTAATCCTCTCCGCACAGTCAGAATCTTGTTGTCCGTCTCCTTCGGCTTCGGGTTCTTCATGTTCTTCTCCTTCGGACAGCACCTCAATGTAGTGGATTTTTCCTTTGCCCAGACATCGGTACCTTGGTTCCCATGGCTCCTTATAGTTGAAACAGAGTTTCCTTCTCAACTCCTGTTTGGTGGCCTCATCCAACGATGGCTTCTTTGGTGGGGTTTTATTGTCTCTTTCCTTCGGAGCAATTGGTGGTTTGGGTGTAAGTAACTCCTGGGGGAAGAGGAAGATGCCGCCATATAGCGTGCCTTTTTTATTGCTTCTGTGAGCGTGATGGGATTGAATCCTTTTACCCAACCTTTGAGAGGTTCCATCAGCCCATCCATGAACAACACAATCAAGCACCTCTCTAAGATATCTTTCACTAGCACGGATAGCCTCTGGAATTCAGCAATGTAATGGTCAACTAACCCAGATTGCTTCAGCTGAGCGAGCTCCTTGAAATTAAGTTTTGGATCTTTCCCGTCAAAGCAGTCTATCAACCTCTCCGTGAACTCGGCGTACGACGTTATTTGATCATGGCCGAGGGTCACCATTGCATGATGCCACCATTCATGCGCGATCCCTTCCAGGTGGAGCCTTGCAAACTTGATTGCTTCCTCCTTCGGCATCGGGTTAAGCTAAAAGTATGTGTTCTCCTTCTATACCCATGCTCAGGCACTAGTTGATCCAGCTCCCTCAAAATAAGATAGATTTACATTGCCTATCTTCCGCTTAAGGTCATCGTTGTAATAGCCACGACCACTGCCTCCTGAGTATCTCATTCGCAGTTTAGTATAATCTCTGAAGAAAAGGTCCCCCTCGCGATTCGCATTCCTCCAATCTTGCACGAGTTGATTCTGCATTTCTTCGAAGGTGGGCTCTCGTTCCCTTCGAGATACTTCGGTCCATGGTGGAAACGTCGGCATAGATGGTCGAGGGAGTGTATGATATTTTTCTCTACCTATGACGGAGTTATCGCCACCATGTCCATTATGTTCTGCATTTGTCCTTCCTTCAGCCAATTCTGTGGAGAATATTTTTGTGGATTTTTTTAGGGTTTCAGCCTTCAGGAAGACTAAGTATCGGCACAAAAGAACGTGAAACTTGTGTGTATCAGCATTCAAAGGCGGTGAAATACCAATTGATATTGCTTTAGAGTTGGCTTCATTCAGGAGACAAATTTGCGCAGACTTGTGGAGGTCCTTTCAGTATTGCAGGTTGATTATACTTCAGATTTTTGGCATGGGTTTAATGATCAGTTTATAGTCATAATTGCAATTGTACGGCTGCTGCAATTAATCTGTTGTGTGCGGCCAGCAAGAGGAAATAAGCTTTTAATAATCCTGGTACTCTTTATCTTCTACTTTCCTCACTTTATTTCATATGAATAAATGTAAGAGTTTCATGATGACTGGTTGTAATACATGAAGCTATTTGGTTATCTATTGACTTTAAATTAAGCTCCGGCATTTCTATTGTGTTTTTTTGCATTATTTGTCTTTAAAAATTGTTATATATATATCAAGACATTGCGAAGAAACAAACATAAACGCACCAGGTTCAGTTAAATCACAGAGTTAGCCTAAAGAGTCGGTGAAGGGTTCTTACATTAGTATCAGAGCTTGCCTACAAATTGTCAAACATCCAATATTAAACCACAGTTCAGTGTTCGTCAAAGTTAGAGCCACAAGGGGTTCTTACATCCAGGCGAGTCCATCCAAGAGACTCACGATTTTTTGCACTGTACTTAGGCAAGTTGTTATCAAGACTCACAAATACCGATGGACTCGCAATTTTTTGCTCTAGACTCAGGCAATTTTGTTATCAAGACTCGCAGATCCCGATAAGTACTCACGGGTTTTGCTGGAAACACACAGTCAGACTTAAAACACATTTTATTTTCACTTTTCCTCATTTCAATCATTTTTTATTGCTCAAAACAGGTCTGCAGAGTTTGAAGAAGGTAAGGAAACAAGATTAAAGCGGCAAAAGAGAGCTAGGTAAAGGATTTTTCTTCTCTTTTTTCATTTCCATCGATTGAAAATTCAAAAAAAAATTGAAAAACAAGGGGATATGCTGGCAAAAAAATTTCCATTCTATTCCAAGCTTATTTCCTCGTATTTTTAGCTTGTTTTTTAATACTATTTTTTTCAAACGATTCATGATCATTTTTTGTCGGTTTTTCACAAAACCCTACTAATTTTTTTATTTTTTCATGTTAAAACACCAATGTCAAATTCTACTCCAAGGGCAGCCCCAAAGCCAAGAAAACCAAAAAGACAAAGCATGGAAGTATGGGATACAGGGAAATAAAAAAGGAGAGGTCACTTGTACCGAATGTGGTAAATATATGACAAGTGGAATCAATAGATTAAAATAGCACCTTGCAAAAATACCTAGAAAAAATGTGGAGTTGTGCCCAAATCAACTCCGTAGATAATTAGAGAGATGAAAGCCCCTCTTGTTGAGTATGATATGCAAAAAAAAAAGAAGTCGTTGCACTTGCAATGAATCCAAATATGTCCACTTTGGATCCCCTTGGTCGTCAAAGTCCAAGCTTTCGTCAACCACATTGATCTATTGGTGACAATGAGGCTAAGGCTAATGAGACTCCTCCTACATCAGACCCATATTACTTTGTTCCATGCAAGGTTCAAGGAGCACAACCTTCACTTGAAGGTACTGAATGGAATAGAGAAAAGCATGAGCAAGCAAGGATATTAGCAGCAAAGGATTGAATGAGAACGTTTATGAGCATATTATAGAATGCATGATTTGCCAATGGAACAAGGGAGAACAACTTTTTCTAGCAAGTCTACTTCAACCACTACAATTTTTTTAGCAGAAATGGGAGAGTTTATCCATAAACTTCATCACAAGTTTACCCAAGGTACAAAATCAAGAGTATAGTTATATTGTTGATAGTTTGACAAAGTATGCACATTTTATTATTAGTGTTTCAAATTTCCAAGCTCTTGAAGTGGCGAGCATATTTGTCAAGGAGATATTCAAACTACATGGCTTGCCCAAGAGAATTGACAGCAACAAGGACAATAGATTTCTCAGTTCCTTTCAGCAAGAGTTATTTCACTTGACAGGAATAAAACTCTCATCGAGTACTAGCTACCATCCCCAAACGAACGAACAAACAAAGATAGTGAATAAATGGATTGTAGAGTTCTTGAGAAACTATGTTTCAAATCAATAGACCACAAGGATTAGATGGTTGCACCTAGGTGAATACAGCTACAAAACGAATTTCCATTGTGATGACACCTTATAAGGCTCTTTATGATTAAAATTTGTTGTCTTTTACAAATCTATTGCTTTCAAATAGCAAGTTACCAACAAGAAGTGATTTGATGGGTTGCAATCAAGAGACTTTGAAAGCACTAGAGGATAATTTGCAACGAGCACAGAACCAGCAGAAGACATTCAAATTGAAAAAGAATAGAGAGGTTCTTTGAGGTAGCAGAATTGGTTTTCTCGAGATTGCAACCATATAAGAAGCCTTCTATAACGAAAATAGCAAATGAAAAGCTCAAACCTTGATACTATGGGCCATATAGAATTGTGAAATGGATTGGTGAAGTGGCCTACAAGTTGGAGTTGCAACTAAACACCAACATTCGCAATGCCTTTTATGTGTCATGTTTGAAGAAAGTCCTTGGTCAACACCTTACGCCCTCAGAGGAGTTGCTGTTTACCCGCTGGGGTAACTTAATTAATTGCAGAACTTCACAGACATAGCATAAGAGATATAAAGCAAATAACAAGTATTCTATTCATTCCAAGCCAGTGATTACAGCATATTGTGTACCTGATGCTTTACCCGAAGGTAAGACGAGTATAAGAAGATCCGAAGAGACGCGACGGTTCACACCCGTGCGCAACTCCCTAACCGCCGGATGCTAACTAATCCACGGCTAACATAATTACTTACTATCCTGACAACATCATCCCCCCCTAAAGAAAAGTCGTCTCCGGACGACAACAAAATGTCCGGGACAAACCACAAAATGAGAATGATGAATTACCCAACCCATAACTATGAACGAGAAGAAGAGGGGGGC
>MU226895.1:5992663-6012536 GCA_018584345.1 Thuja plicata
TCATACTTTGCAAAAGTCTCAAATTGTCATTACATGCTGAAAATTTAAATCACAAGCATAAAAGGGTCGAATTAGGGTTTAGAAGGGTCAAATTAGGTTTAGTTTGACTTTATTTATTAAAAAAATATTAAAAAAAAGTCAATATGGGCCTGTTTTTGGACGCCCAGATTTTGGATTCCGACAGATCCTTCTAGATTCCTGTGGATCCTCCCGGATTCCTCTTGGATTCCTCTAGGGTTCTGGAATGGAATCCGGGTTCTCTCCGGAGAACCCGGATTCCATTCCAGAGCCCTAGAGGAATCCAAGAGGAATCCGGGAGGATCCACAGGAATCCAGAACGTACCAAAACCAGGATCCGGGCCTCAACAGAGGAATCTAGTAACATAGCTTTTTGATAAAGACAAATTTCAGATTTAAAGGTTAATGTAGAACTAGATGCCAAGTACAATGGGAATAAAGCAAGGTTGCCAGGAGAATAGTACTGGTACTGGTATCCAAGATCCGTACTAGTATCCAAGATCCGTACTGGTACGTCTAATTTTGAAAAATAGGAGACGTCGTGGGTATTGAAGATGTCAATTTTTTAATATTATGTAATAATAATTTAATTGTATTTTTATAGTTAATTTTGTGGTTTTTTAAAATCTCAACTTAAGTATAATTATATACTAATATAGTTTAATTTAATAATTTTACAATCCAAAATAATTGCAGTAGATTTATAATTCTATACAGATGAATAAGTTAATAAATAATAACAAATTTCCACCCAAATCAAAAAAAAAAATGCAGACCATCGTTAATTTAGGATAAAGCGGCCTTTGATTTTTGCTTTTAAATGTCGTAAGTCTGCACAAGTCTGCCATGTGACCAGTGACAAGATGCCTGAACATTAGTTAACACATCGCTTTCCTCCTACAACATCACATCATCAGAAAACCAGCCAAAAAAAACCTTGTTCGATGTTGTTTTCCTCTCCCGTTGCATTTTCTGGCTTCCCTAATGCGTTTTTTTTGTTTAGAAGTTTACATTTTAGGTTTTATCCTTTTTTTTTTTTTATATGCGGGGAGACAACAGGTTTTCATAGGTTTTCATTTTTTTTTAATTAATAGAAAAATATAGAGACGACAGCCAAACGTCTCCAAGAAGTAGAGACGCCTATGTTAAACAAGTGAGAGCAAATCAAAATAAAGTTTGACAAATAAATACGTTACCTTTTAACGAATATATGTATTCTTGTGTTTGATCTGAACATATACTCTATGCATCGAAATATAAACAGACGTCGGTAAAGTTATAAGTGTAATGGCACGTAACTGTTTTGACACATAATATAAACATAAGTCCGTAAAGTTATAAGTGTATTGGCGCGTAACTAGTTTGACACATAAATAAATTTTTATATGGCTTAATGCTTGTCCATTTTGCAGTGTAGTCAAACATTTTATAACTCAGAAGTATTCTTGAGTGTTGTCTACGGAAATAGAGCGAAGGCAATATACCGATATGCGGTTTGTTTTTTGTTGAGCATGTTGGACCTCAGAGTTTTTGTCGGCACTGTGACTTATCGGGCTTTCTACATATTGCAGTGCTTAGACACATCGAACCGAGCTTTCATGGACGCGGGGAATTTCTTTGTGTTCCGACAGCAGAATACACCACCATCATAATGGGGAACAACACATTGATCGAATGAATGAAAGTAATAATACTTGTATGCTCAAACATTTTCCAGGTGTCGACATAACACAAATACGTTAGAGCTATCATGCGTTGGAAGTATGTGTAAATATATCGATGCAAACAGTAAGTTATAAGGAATTATTATACATTTGGAACAGGATATTACATTTTTATCCTCCATGTAGGTCTCATATTTAGTGCTTGGTCTCGCTGCAATACCAATAATTTTCCATGGACTTTCTAGGAGACTTAGATCTCTTATGGAATTTGAATCTACCCTTTTCCCTTCTTGTCCTTCTCCTTCAATTTTCCATGAACAGCCAAAGTCCTACTTGGTAGATTCAAAAGCTTTTTGCCTGATCTCCTTTGAGAGAAACAACTAAAACCTCGTCAAGCACCACATTGTTTGCAAAGAACACATAAGGGTCATGCAACAATCCTCCTCCATCTTCATTCCTAAATAGTGCAGCTATATCACAATTGAATTAAAGGCACGTGGATGCTTAGACATTGAATCATGGTCACTCATCCTCAAGTGTACAACTTCCAAAAAAAAAGTTTATTAACTATGAACATAGCTTGGTACAAATCTTCCAACTTGTGCCAAAGGGTTTGAGTGGTGTTTATCTCACAAACATGTGTAGCACAAAATCTACCAAGCAGAGCTAGATTACACTCCTTTCCTTTCTGTCCAATAAATCTCGATCTTCTTATGACATTGAAAATGGTATGGAGATAGATACTATAGCAGACGACTCTAAATCTATGAGTGAATCCTCCATCTTGAGCTTCCACAAATTCAAAGTTAGTGCCACTAAACTTCTCCATCTCTAGTCTTGGTGTACTTGCCATTTTCTTGCAACACGATTTCTTTCTATGCAAACTCCCAAAACCAAGATTAGATAAAAAAACACCTTGTCCCTAAAACCTAGGACCCAAGGTAATCGAGTTTTGGTACCAAGTTTTGATACCGAAAAGGAAGCAAGGTGCGGAATACACTTCCTACACTAATTTATGAGAAGATTGCAAAAACAAGTAAATCACACATAGTGATTATATGGGGAAAACCTTTTCGAGAAAAAAAAACACACTCAAAAGAACAAACCAATTGTATTATCAGAAACAAAGGTGCGATATTCAACGACATATCCTTACAAGAGTATTACCAACATGTAGAGCTGGAGTATTTCCAACAACATAGCATGCCTACAAAACTCACTATTTCCAACAACATAGCATGCCTACAAAGCTCACTATCTATACTCCACCCCAAGCACTCAATTAATAGAAGACAATAAGATATAATAAATGAAACCACCAAATGGAAAATCAAAACCATGAGCAAATGCCACCCACAAATGTGTCGCCCAAACTATCACAAACCATCTTATCACCTGTAATGTCCCCATTTTGAGCGAGCATAGGAATTAGTGGATTTAGCCTATCGTTGGGTCCTTGTAGGCTAATACAGGTGATGAGAGGACCTTGTTGTGGGTTGTGGCCCCATTTTGAGTAAGCCAACAGTTGGTTCCACGGAGCTCAGATGATTTAGAGGAGTTATATGATGCTCTCAAATTTTATTTTCGGCTTCCGGTTTGGGCTCCAAGATTCTTGGAGGGAGCGTCTATTTTTAGTAAGTCCCCATCAGGTTCATTCATCATATTTCATCATCAAGATCACTCTTCTGCAGTCATATTTTGATTATGATGCTTCCTCGGTTGTTTTCGCAAGACGTGTGAATTATGATTATTATTTAATTTAATCGGCTATGGTTGTTATTTTATTGGGATTATATTTTGGGCATCTTAGTGTTATAGCTTGTTGGAACTGGGTAGAGAAGTTTAAAATCCTGAGCTCATAAAACAGGGACCTTATGTGTCAGAATATGGTTATTTTAATAAAAGGGTCTCTTTTCATCATTAAAGTGGAAAGAAATATAATAGTTTATTATATTTCAAATGTGCACATAGAGCATAGTCTTTATGTAAGTGATTAAGAAGTTAGGGTTCGATTTCTTGTGGAGAGATTATAAAAGACATGGAGAAAAAATTGAAGGCATTATTCATTATGCTATTATTCATTCTTGTTTTCGTTCGATTTTGTGAAGGCTTGGAGACAAGGGTTTGTCCAAATTCTAGAGCAATAAATGGTAAATTTCTTGGTTGTTTATGGCACTTTGAATCAGCAACAAATGTTGGTGAATTGTGAATGGTTTCAGAATTGATACATCTACACCCATTGGAGGGAAGGAAGTAAATTAGCTACAGTTATGTTGGACACCATTGTTTGGGAATTGTTCACGTTACTTTGCAGAAAAGTGGGCCTTTTATCAGCCGTTGCCTCTTATTATCAGCTACCACCATTCCAACTTGAGCCGCAGCCAGACCAGTAAAGACGTAGGAGGAATTACAGGTTTTAATTCATATTAAATGCTTTGCAATGAATGTAACGTTTCATTTCCTATCTAGAGGATTTCATTAATTGAATTCAATAAGAGAATTTCAGAGTTAGCGATTTATGGTTTGCAGTAGTTATTTAAAATTTATTTGTTATTTGTATGGCAATTTCAAAATAAATAAAACTTTGCAAGTTAAATCCGGGATAGAGCCAGGCAGGCTCTTTACAGTGGTATCAGAGCGGTTTCCTGCCATCCTGTGGGGGTGGAATTTATTGGGCTTAATTGTTTGACTTGAGTGATCAACACTCTTACTTTAATTGCAGTCATGGACAGATACAGGAAATCTAGAAAATATGGAAACCAGTTAGACAGTTTATCTGAGTTAAGAAAGCAAACAAATGCCTTAGTTAGGGATATGCAGAAACAAAGGCAAACACTGGAAAGATTAAATGCGCCACTTTTAAATACGGCACCTATCGATAGGGCAGCAGATTATTTGGTTTCTTTGTTCAATAGGTCCTCTTCGCAGAGAAGATATGAGGAGACACATGAGTATTATACAGGTGAGACATCCAGAGATCTCCATGATGAGTTTTCAGTTGCTTCTGATTTTGGTGGAGACGTTTCTGTACTTAGTGGACCAGCCACTAGTCCTATTGCACACCTGAGGGTGGAGATTCTTTACAGGGACATGTGGGTGTGCCTGACTTGTTGGCAGATAGTGGTACTAAGTTTCAGCATCCTAAGCCTACCAGAGTTATTGACGTGGATCAGACTGGTGACATGTCTACTGCCATTGATGGCAGTCTTGCATCAGTTGGTAGCAGTATCAGCGATACAGGATCTGATTTTCCAGACACCAATCATTTATGTGAGCCTGTTGATGATGTCGTGGATAGTATGAGAGTGGAGGATGTTGTAGATACCACTAGGGATTTTGACACCGTGGATGATGGTGTTATTTCTGTGGACTGTGGGGAGTATTTTAGCTTTGACAACACGGATGTTTATGACAGTTGTCACAGTGTGGAGTCAGTACAGGAGACTGCAATCTTTTCTTGTACTGAGGATGTGAGCATGGAGTTACCCAGTGATGACACTGAGGATTGGAGTGTTACAGATGAGTCAGGTAACATAGATTCATGCCACGGTATAGATGGTTCACGTGATGACATAGAGTCATGTATGCAGCCGGAGATAGAAGAGGGGTTTCAGATAGACGATGTTGATATTAACATTGTAGATACCTCGGATGTTGAGTGTGAGGATGATGTGGGCTGCAGTGTGTTTGGTTTTTTATATCCGACGTTGGGTATTGACTCAGCGTTGTCATCAAGTGGTGGTG
Source organism: Thuja plicata (assembly GCA_018584345.1). Lineage (NCBI taxonomy): Eukaryota > Viridiplantae > Streptophyta > Pinopsida > Cupressales > Cupressaceae > Thuja > Thuja plicata. Next base: position 5,998,090 of record MU226895.1, read on the forward strand.
GGTTCCAGGATCCGTATTTACGAGGACTCGCGAATGAGGATGGGGAAGCATATGAGTGGCAGCAGTTTGTTACAGCCAGGGCTTCCACTCCATTAGATGAGGTTACTTCTTCGGTGACTCGTGAGGATGACTCTACCTGCAGCGAGTCATGCTTGATTTATCAAACCCTGGGGGAGGACTTTGAGTTGTTAGTGAGTGAGGATGGGACCCAAGATCTGGATTGTCATGTGGTTACAAAGGACGAGGTAGCTGAGGATTGTGATGAGTCAAATTCAGTAGCAGCTTCCTTGGGGGTAGATGAGGATGAGTTTGATGTCAGTACTCAGTTTGTAGATGTGTGCTCGAATGATAGTACATAGAGTTACGGTGATCTTGAGGGGAGTTTGTTGGATACAGCTTCCTTCCATAGTATGGACAGTGCAATTGAGATTGTACATAGGAGACCCGTTGTGCAGAGTCATCATGTGACTAGCCAGTTGAGAGTCGGTGAGAGAGACATTACTTCTACTCTTGAGCATTTCAATGTCGCTCGTCAGCTGTTGGCTGTTTATGGTTGGGGTGCTCCTATGGAAGATGAGCACGGTGGTGGTTACCTTTCCCTGATAGAGATTCATTCATTGCGGGAGGCTGTCAAGATTTTGAGACAGAACTATTTACAGTTGGTAGCCAACCGAGATCACCTAGTTGAGTGGGGGAGTACGGCATATGAGGCTCTGATGGACAGAGAGGAGGTGAGTGAGATTACTCAGGAGCTCACAGCAACTTTTGAGGCTTTAGAGGGCACTCAGTTGGCTCTCTAGGAGTTGCAGTTGCAGTTGGGAGAGGTGACTGTGGAGTTGGAGCAGATTCAATCTTTGCCAGCCATAGATCTAGTGCGGTTACATATAGTGGTGGTTGGTGATGAGTTAGCTTCCACAGCTGGTAGTGATGGATGTGTTGGGGACACGGTTACATCCATCCTTGAGACAGATGCAATAGATGCAAAGGAGGTTATTGCATCAGTGGAGGACAGTAGAGCAAGTTTTGTGGTATCCGATTCTCTAGTTGTTAGCATGATAGCAGATGATACAGAGCAGGTTTTTGGGAGTCTTGTGGTAGCCAATGTGGATTTGTTCGAGAGTTGTGTGCCAGTTGCTGAGACCACTCCATTTGATTCACAGGATAGGGACAAGGTATCATCTGGTTTGGAGACTAGTCCTCATGATGATTTGTTTCCTTCTGTCGGAAGCAATCTATTCCTCCTTTTCATATAGTTGATAGTGATAGGCAATTGGTAGGGCCGCAAGTTCAGAGAGATCAGCTGTGGATTGCAGGGGAGCAGGTTGATGTTGCTTCTTATGATTTCTACTGCACAGAGTCGTTCATGGAGTACTTGCTTCAGAGTCCGATTTTACAGGAGGGACCTTTCGGAGCTTCTAAGGGTACACTCATTCGGGGTTCTCGCGATATTCAGCTTTTAGTGGGCAGAATTGTAGATACTTTGACTACAATGCTTCCTCACAGGGATTTTGTGGTTGGGTTTGCTGAGAGAGTTACCCACGATCCTTCCCGACCAGTTTTTCAAAGTCAGAGATTGGAGCTATTTCTTGATTCGAGGTTCGATTATGATGAGCCTCTAATGGGGATTGGAGCTTTTCACCATGATTACATAGTGAGGAGTTCTCATCATTCTCTTTTATCCTACCGGTTGAGGACTTGTTTGCGCGTCGATGTGGGTTGGCTCCAGGTTTATACTATTCTTTTCGGGATGGGTTTTCTCCATCTGCAGTTGATGGGGTTGGTTACTGCAAGTTAGCAGGAGGGGTCTTGCAGGGTCAGTACATCCAGGATTTACAGAGGATGGATATCTGGGTTATGGGAGTACTTGTCCCTCTTGCACAGATGGGCTTCATACACAGAGCAAATTGGCAGGGTGTGCAAGGAGTTTTGATCTTTTAGATGGTATTGGATATCCATTCTTCCTTGTTATGGATGGTTGTGAGTTTCATCTCTACTGGGATCTAGGTAGTGACAGGTTTGGCACGACATATTTGTGGACAGCTATGGTTGGCATGATGACAGTGTGTTTTGGTTAGCTCAATGGATGTTGATTTCATCACAGGAGTTTGCAGGTGATCGCAGGGACATTACACCATTCTATCCTTGGGATCCGAGTGGACTTCTGTGTTTTGTTTTCTGAGATTGCTTGGGGACAAGCAATTCCAGGAAGGGAGGACTGTAATGTCCCCATTTTGAGCGAGCACTGGAATTACTGGATTTAGCCTATCATTGAGTCCTTGTAGGCTAATACAGGTGATTAGAGGACCCTGTTGTGGGTTGTGGCCCCGTTTTGAGGGACTTACTATTTATAGTAAGTCAACAGTTGATTCCGCGAAGCTCAAATGATTTAGGAGTTATATGATGCTCTCAGATTTTATTTCCAACTTCCGGTTTGGGCTCCAAGATTCTTGGAGGGAGCATCTATTTTGAGTAAGTTACCCCGTCAGGTTCATTCATCATATTTCATCATCAAGATCACTCTTGTGCTGTCAGATTTTGATTCTGATGCTTCCTCAGTTGTTTTCGCAAGACGGGTGAATAATGATTATTATTTAATTTAATCGGCTAAGGTTGCTATTTTTATTGGGATTATATTTTAGGCATCTTAGTGTTATAGCTTGTTGGAACCGGGTTGAGAAGTTTTAAATCATGAGCTCATAAAATAGGGACCTTATGTGTCAGAATATGGTTGTTTTAATAAAAGGGTCTCTTTTCATCATGAAAGTGGAAAGAATATAATAGTTTATTATATTTCAAATGTGCACATAAAGCAGTATTTATGTAAGTGAAATGTGTGATCAAGAAGCTAGGGTTCGATTTCTTGTGGAGAGATTATAAAAGACATGGAGAAGAAATCGAAGGCATTATTCATTATGCTATTATTCATTCTTGTTTTGGTTCGATTTTGTGAAGGCTTGGATACAAGGGTTTGTCTGAATTCTACAGTAATAAATGGTAAATTTCTTGGTTGTTTATGGCACTTTGAATCAGCGACAAATGTTGGTGAATTGTGAATGGTTTCACAATTGATACATCTACGCCCATTGGAGGGAAGGAAGTAAATTAGCTACGGTTATGCTGGACACCATTGTTTGGGAATTATTCACGTTACTTTGCAGAAACGTGGGCCTTGTTATCAGTCGTTGCCTCTTATTATCAGCCGCCACCATTCCAGCTTGAGCCGCGGCCAAACCAGTAAAGACATGGGAGGAATTACAATTTTTAATTCATATTAAATGCTTTGCAATGAATGTGACGTTTCATTTTCTATCTAGAGGGTTTCATTAATTGAATTCAATAAGAGAATTTCAGAGTTAGCGATTTATGGTTTGCAATAGTTATTTAAGATTTATTTGTTATTTGTATGGCAATTTCAAAATAAATAAAACTTTGCAAGTTAAATCCGAGATAGAGCCAGGCAGGCTCTTTACATCACCACAACAACCTATATCACTATGATGTACCGAACAGCTCCGTACGACACAATGCCTTTGTAGGCACCTACACTCTCGCCTCTCGTACAACAACTTCCATCTCCATCTCGATGTACGGCCACACTCTCGCTTAGGGCACTTCCCTCCTACCCGTACAACATGGACAAACACTCTCGGCTCCCCAATCTTCCATGCACAGCAAGACCTGATGCTCGTACGACGACCAAGTAGGCCCACACCTTCGTATGGCTAAGCACCCGTACAGCAAGGATGTTTATACGGCAAGGTTCTCATATGGGAGAGTTGTTCGTACGACAGAGATGTTCGTACGGCCAAGTTCCCGTACGGCAAATATGTATGTACGGCTAAGTATGCCAACTTCTACAACTTACCCATACAACAATGTACCATGGTCGTTCAAAGGAATTCCGCACAGCCAAACCTGTACACGGCCTCTACACACAGTACTCATCCAGGTCTTCAATGAGAGTAACAAAACTAGCAATGCCACAGATATAATACTAATCGCCGTATTGAAATAGCCAGACAAATACATCCAATGTCAAATAGCAAATATGGATTTCACCAGAAGGAATCAATATCACCAATATTATTCAGAAAACAATATCAGATATCTTTGTCTAATAGAAATTTGTCTTCGAATGAAGACTTCACAAATTTGAAGCACAATGTGAAATATCGGAGTGATATTTCCAACAGCAGACTAGGGTGAGGAATGACTCCCACCGAAACTGTGAATACAGATTAGGGAGGGTCTTCCACCTCCGAAACTACATACAACCAAATACCCAATTCCAAATGGATCGCAAATACAAAGAAAAGATAACTCCACCATACCTTCCTACAATGCCAACGCGACCTTATAAAGGGCTCCGGTAAGTTTCCCGAAGGGCTACAAATAGGCCGGCATACTTTATTTATTATTTTATTACTTGGGCCCCTTTTAATTAATTAATTAAATAAGTCCTTTATAATATTATTTAATTTTTGGGACCACTTAATTAATTAATTTAATTGAGTCACTTTATTAAAATTGGGGACATTAAAAAGGAAACTGGTACTCTTCATTTCCATCCTTGGTGTCTCTGCTTTGTCTTGCTTTGCTGCTTTACAAATAAGACAAGGGCAAAGAAGATCTGAGCAGAGCAACCAAAGCTTTCAATCCAGGAATATAATAGCTTCATGCGCAGATGCAGAGTTCAGAGCTCTGGTATTACAATTCATGCCAAATGGAATCCTAGGGAAACACTTGCACAAAGGCTTAGTTCATATTAGTATCCAAGATCAACATTGTTCATGTTTGCCATTCCCTGCCTCAAGTGCTGGTGAAGTTGTGATTTATTTGTGACAATCATTGAAAATATGGATGGCAAAGAAGATTTTCATCATAAGCAGGGAGAACATGAAGAAAGTGCTTCTGAAGAAGATGCATATGAAGAAGCTTATGAATATGATAAAGAAGCTTATGAATATGATAGTAATGATGAATATGTCTATGATGGTGATGCTGAATTAGAAGAGGACAAGCAGGTGAGTGATTTCTTTGAAGAGAATAATTGCACTGTTCTGAGTGAGGAAGATATAAGCCAATGCCAAGAAGAGGAAATGGAAAGGGTTTGCTCCATCCTATGCATATCTAAAGATGAGGCTTTTATTCTTGTGCTTCACTTTCGATAGGATCTCCAGAGGATGATCAATGAGTGGCTTGCGAATGAGGAGGACATAAGAAGAGATTTAGACCTATTGGAAACTAGGGTTTCAGAGGTTGATCCAAATTCAGTGGTGGTCTGTGATGTATGCACTGATAGTTACTGCATTAGTGGAATGAATGCAGGCACTTGTGGGCATTATTTTTGTAATGGGTGTTGGCGAAGATGGATTCAAGAAAGAATAGATAATGTAGGAGCAGGATGTCTCACACTGAAATGCATGAATCATCTTGTGGATGCTCTCTGGGTCATGAAATGGTGCGTTCTTTAATGATTTCTTGTGAGGAACGTTATCTTAGAATGCACAGACAGTATCTTGTTAGTTCTTATGTTCAAAGCAATAGAAAAATCAAATGGTGTCCAGCCCCTGATTGTAAGTATGCTGTTCAAGTGGGCAAAAGTAAGTCAGGGTCATTTGAGGTTACTTGTAAATGCTCTTATTTGTTTTGCTTGAACTATTTAGAGGAACCTCATAGTCCAGTAGATTGTAACACTGTAAAGAAGTTGATGTTGATTGATTATGTAAGGCAGTTGATGTTGAAGATGGATGATAATGAAAAAACAGAGAAGCGGAAGTTGGTTAACACAAAGCCCTGCCCCAAGTGCAAGTCTCCCATTTTCAAAGATGGAGGTTGCAGTCGTATGACTTGTGTATATCCATTTTGCTTTCAGTTTTGCTGGTTCTGCCTTGGAAACTGGTTCAATGGTGATGATCATCATGACTGTGCTGAGCCCAATCATAATGCTCATTATGACTGTGACAAGTATGATGAGAGGGAAGATGATGAGGGAGAGAGAGAGAGAGAGAAATGGAGAGTATTATTATGAGCGCTGGGCAGCCAATGAAAGTTGCAGAGCAAAGGCTCTGTCTGATATGTAGCGTATTCAAGAGTTGAGGGATTCACAGGGGCAATCTGATCATCGACCCCAGTTTGAATTTGAAAGAGATGCATGCTTTTTGGGTTATCAGAAGTTGGAAAGAGATGCATGACTGAAGATTGTTAAATTTAGAAGAGTTTTGAATTGGACATATGCTTATGTGTATTATCATGCAAAGGATTTAGCCAGCATGGAATTATTTGAACACTCGCAGGCTTGTACGGAATCTTTCTTTAAAAAAAATCATGCCTGTGCTAAGCAGGGTTTTATTTGTCAGGAAATGACAAAACAAGAATTTGATGAATTTCGAATGGAGCTTATGACTCTTACAGATGGCGCGGCTAAATATTTTAAGAATCTCATCGAAGAATGTAATTAAGCTGAACGGCTTCTTTAAGCCGATAGGCTTCTTACAATAGCAGCAAAAGTATTGGTAAAATATATATATATATGGGGGCATTACAATCCCCAAGAAGAGGGAAGAAGATCCAACAATTCTCGACCTCAATGACTTGGTGATTGCCAACAATTAAGAAATAACAAGTTATTCCTACCACTACTCCTATGTTCCTCTATCCAAAAGGATCCCTCCACCAATAAGTTGGATCGCAGTAAGTTTCAATGCAGCATCCAAATGTAACTCAGGCCAAGCTAGAATGGGTGGAATCTACAAAATTCCTCAAGATCAATTGTGACATATGAAGTGCATGGGCACACAAACAAATAGCACGGTTGAGCTCCTTTCCTTAAAAAAGTGATGAGAATTGCCATGGATTTGCACATAGCTAATTGGCTAATTGAAGGAGAATAATGTAATGTCTCAATCAACTCACAACAAAGTGCCACAATGACTACCACCAAAACAATTGACAAATGTATGACATTGTACAAAAAAAGAGAAGTGGGCTCAAAATTTTCAGACAAACAATGTTTCACTTTCACCATCAAAAGTGGTCAGCTAACGAATTGGCAAGCTCCCTTCCCACTATTGCAATCCGAATGATAAGACTAGTAAAAAAACCTAATCTTGTGTAGCACCAACCTCCCAAAGTTAGTTTTAAGGCACTTCAACGAGTAAAAAAGGTTAAACCCAATGTATGATTAACACCACTACAACGGCATCAAGAAGGGCATGGTGTGATGGTTGAGTGGTGGCAAAGTTGAATAAACCACCCAAGTTCAAGTCCCTACTAGGCCATTGAGCTTGTGAGATGTAAGGTCTTGTTGGACCATTGAGCTTACAATCTTGGATTGTGTTAATGCTTTGGGATGAAGGCCCCATTTGTGAACTTGCCAGCTCAGCCCCTCTAATACCCAAAATTCAACAATCAAAAAAGAATTTAAAAAAAAGCACCACTACAATGAGAGAAGCTCAACATAGCTCAACTTGAAAGAATATAATCAAAGAGGATCAACTCAAACAAACATTTATCAAAAAGGACTAATCCAAACCTTTTGACTGAAATGACCAAATAACATCACCTGCCAATACACCTGAATTTACCCTTTACACTGACATATGGGCATACTAAATCAAACAGAAAAGCAAGTTCCTCACGAGGCACACAACAATAGGCTACACCCACATTATGCTCCTCTTTGCCATGCTAACGGTTTCAATCTAGAGATGTCTCTCCACCTTTGTGATCCCATATGGCACATAAGACAAACTCATCCAACCACGAAGTCTTCTATAGATATTCTACTAGGAAGGAAACTTGGCAACAAAATGGTTATAAATCTCACCAAGAAATAAGGACCTTGGTGTGGATACATGCAAACTTCAAGAATATTTCAATCCATCTAAAACAAATCTCCTTGAAAAGGAAGACCCATCCACAACGAGAATGGGTCTCCAACTTTTGGATAGAAATAATATAAAAAAACAAATCCAATATGTTGAAAGAGCTAGCCGCATTTCATGTTCTTTGAAAATTAATAATAATCATTGTTGATTTGGTCCAAAAATTTCAAAAGATTAAAGAACAATGTTTTTGAAGCCGAAGTTGCATGCTGCAAATGGTTAATTATTATTCAAAAACTTTCTAGTGCTATATATTCCTCTATGGTTTCTTGTTCTGTTTGTAAGCAACCTGAAAATATCAAGCATATATTTCTTGATTGTTTCTTTGCAAAAGAAATCCGGATGATGTTCTTTTCTGATTTGATTGGATGGGGTGATAAAGGAAAACTTAATTGGCAAGAGATTATTTTGGGTCATGTGAATGGTTTAAATCAATCTTATAACCTGTTTTGGCTTATATTGATTGCTAATATATTTTGGGCTTCATGGAAAGCTAGAAATGAGGATATGTATCAGGGTACTAGGAGAGCACTTAGTGGGTCATTAAGAAGACTCATATTCCACTCTATTGTTGTGCAGGTAACGCTCATAATGAAAATTTCCAAAGACAAGTTTCAAAAACTACTCAAAGATGGAACAGTAGCTATCAACAAAGAAGAGGTGAAATACAGAAGACACTGGCCCTATAATAAGGTTGAAAATGTTCAATACACACAAAGCTATCTAGCATTCCAAAGGAAGTACAATGAGCAACATTCTTCTGAGGTTTTGGAGAAGGACCTCAACTATCAAAGAGGTCCAAGATTCCACATCAATCAAAAAAGAAGATTTTACCATTGAAGCAGTCAGATCCAATGAGAACGTATCAGCAGTTGATCCACCTTGGAATGAGTTGGACTCATTCAGTGAATGTGGAAATTTCTGATGCACTGCCAGTTGACTATCTGCTTCATCATAAAGCTTGCATTGGGTCCTCTACACAGTCAAAATTGTTTTGTAATAGTTAGATCATTATACAGTATGGTTATGTGGTGGAAGTTTATGCCAATGATACTTAACACTAAGTCTAAATTTGATCCTTTTTGCTGTAACTGATCTGATTATTCACAGAAGGAACTACAGTCAGCACAGATACAATTTTGTATTATTAGCAATCTATTAGATCAGAGCCTGCATGGTCCGATAATGGTTTTCTAAGAAAATCTTACAGACCTGCTTAGATATGTACTTATTTTTTTTATCTACAATCTCTAATACAAAAAAAGAGCTAGCCAATAGCAGGACACAAACACAAAAGTTTTCTTTTGGATATTACTAAGTGTCACTAGCCACTTTTTAACTAATTTATTTTAAATCATAAGGAGACTCCTAACTCACTTGCTCATCCAATTTTGCATCTAAACTTTTAAAGCAATAATACATCAAGCCTCAAGGCAAGGTGAGATTATTCCTAACGATCACACAAAAAGAGGGAATAATCTTAAGTAGAAAACAACATATGATTTAACGTAGCACTGCATCTTTTCCAGAATAATTTGAGTCTCACAACAATAAGAACATCCGTGAAATCACAAAAGAAAGAGAACTTTGAAAAAGATAAGATGATCCCACAATATATTTGAAAATGTCCAAAATGAAAAAAAAAGCTGCTACAGCAGTACATCTTTTCATCCAATGTCAGGTGCACAACAATTAAAGTAATTTTAAAGTTATCCAACAAAAAAATGTTATACCATAATTATAATCTAGAAAATGTTTTAAAAGCCAATATTTAATCATAACTTGGCTGGAATTTAATAGAGATGTAGATATCATAATAGTTGAAAGTCAAAAATTGCCATGTATCATAATACTTGTAACCTATAAAAATGGCACTCTCTGGATACTCAAATGTTATAGGACCCTCTTCAGGAACAAGAACCATGCCAACTTTGACCCCTATCTCCATTAAAGATAGTCTTAATGGATGGTAGATACCGTAGGAAAGAAAATCAAGGGTCATCTCTACCCCACCCGCCCTCCCCACCCACCCAAATAATAATAATAATAATAATTAGCTGTTAGCTGCAAGCTAAAATTCAAATCATTTATCTAAAACAATTTCAAAATCATATTAAAACTGATAAAACATCAACATCAACCACTAAAATGGAGATATTTTCAGATAAACCTCACCGTAAGAGAGTATGGTAATCATCGTACTTTTCTGGAAGTAAATTATTTTCCAAAAGCAACTTCTGAAATGACTGAACCATATCTTGTTCCTTCGGATCACGTAAATCTCTGATAAAAATTTTGCTATCAGAGCTTGTAAGTCGTTTCTTCATTGATCGGCTAATCTTTGAGGAGGCTACCCTAAAAGCCTTGATCCCTCGCAGACTGGGATTACTTGAAACATTCTCATCACTTAATTGAATTGCAACTTCATCAGTGTTGAATCTTTTTGAGTGTCTTTCTTGATGTTCTGTACTAGAACAATTGTACTTTATTTGACTTCCTTCATGATATTGAGCAGAAGACCAGCTCAAAGATCTTCTTTCTTGACTTTCTGTAGTTGATTGGAAAGAGAATCTCTGTTTTCTTTCTTGATCTTCTTGAATTGATAAGTTGGAAGATCCTAGTCTGTTTTCTTGTCTAAGGTAATCTTCAAGCTTCAACCCTTTCCCTTCACAGAACCCATTGCTTCTGTTTTGTTGATCACCTGAAAATAATGCACTTCAAATTAGCTGAGATGAAACCCATACAGACCAGAAATTACTATGCTCCAAGAAATATCCAACAAAGCCAATAAAGAAATATCAATTTTAAAGTTAAAACAATCATGGATAATCACGAAATATCCATGGATAATCAGCATGAACTAATCCGCCAAGGAACTCAATATCCAAACAGCTAGAATAATTTCCTGTTAATGAAATAGGAAGACAAAGATCAAGATGAAGCATTTTCTGATTATTATCCTCACAATTTGTAATTCTGGTTATGCAGATAGGCCCTTATCCTCTTTAACCAAGGGTAGGCTATGACCAAACAAGACCATTATAACTTATTTGTCGACTTCATTGTCAAAAGACCATGCAACCAATGTCAAATCACGATTTCTCCTTTTTTCCCACAAACATCAAAAAGTGTTACCCATAGTCATACATGAATATATGAAAAAAATTCTGATACCAAATATACTACATATGTGTGTGTGTATATTTTTTCTCTATTTACTATTTTGTTTCCCACAGTATATTTTTTCTAGTTCCAAATATAAAATATTTCTCATTCTTGTAATTATTTACAACACAGACAAGGAAAAAATATGTTAATAGTGTCAATGAATACTCGTGGAGATCACCATGAGATGACTTAAAATTCGCAATAATCAAATCCAACAAAATTAGATTCCTAACCTTTCATTGTGTGAATGTGTGTACATTCAGTTTTCTTTCTCTTAATATGCGTGTGTGGGGGAAAAAATGACTTCTGTCTGATGTAATGCATATAACAAAAACGGTCCCAAATTCTTCTGGCAATGGCTAGTATATCAACCATATGCTAACTGCCTTAGCAAATGTAGACTGAGTTTCACACTAATTTAACATTATTAATACCACTGTCTGTAAATGTTCATTTTGTGTATTTCATGCTTAATATACAGTGTATCTCTGAATTTCTCAAACTTTGCATTTCATAAGGATGCAGTTGGAACATCTTTAAGTTGTTCTTTCTTTGCACATCTAGACAACACTATAACTCTATTCTGCATCTGGTCCCTGATGAAATGTTACTTGACCTCAAAAGTGTTTTGATTGTGCATGAAACTTTGGGTTCATGACTAACTTCAAAATGCTTCAATTATTACAACAGATGGGTATAGGAGGTCTCAACTGTACAACTATCATTTAGGACCATAATAACACAAAAAGTTTCACGTGCCACATTTTCCATCGCCTAATGCTTTCCCTCAATTGATGAACAAGCAATTCTAAATTGCTTCTTGGTAATCCATAATAACATTCACGATCCAAGATTGAATACATAGCCTCAATTAAATCTTTTAATCACCAAGCAATCTCTCAATATGAGTCTACAACTCTAGTTACACCGAATTTGTCACTTAGCAACTATGAGATCCAAAAGTCCACAATGCACAGTACATTTGATGTATCTGAGCACACTTTTAGCTGCTTTCCAGTGAATCACCTAGGTAAATTCCTAAATTGGGTAAGTCAACTGTAAATCTTAGATCCACTCTAGCAAAGCTGAGATTAACTGCCAACAAGTTATTTGTATACAGTTTCATCAACCTTCTTAGACTTGTCATTCACTCATAGCTCAATACAGTCTACATTGCTATTGCATACTTTCTTTATAACAACAAAATACTTCCAGCATCTCTTGTATACTTTCTTTGACAAAAAAAATTCAAAGATCATGTTTCACACATGCAATCAAATCATTGCAACTTTAATTGGCTACCAAATCGTCAACATATACCAAAAGAATTATCAAGTCGAAGTAATTTGTTTAATTGTTTACATAAAAATCAAGATTCTATAAACGCATCTAGAATATTGGAAATCGCACATTTTTGTAGATTTTGGTGTGCCAAGCTTGAGGGGCATATTTCAAATTCTAAATGGAACTTTTAAATATGAAGACCACATGTGTATTGCCTTCTTGCATGAAACCATTGGCTGCTGCACACAACTCTCTTCCTCAATACCTTCTTTCAGGAATGCACTTTTCATGCTCATGTAGTTTTTCCTCCATCTAATGTGTTTTTGTGTGGTTCTTTAAACGCAAACAGTTATTGAGATGGTATTTTTATTATTGTAACCTCCGCTTGGAACAATATTTCTGTCTATTGACATATTTGATGCTTTTAAGTCTATGTCAAAGAAACCAGTTATCCAAAAAGCAAACTTTGATGGGAGAAAACTGCACCTCCCCAATAAATTCAATCAAAGTCAATCATGATACATTTTGAAGAGAAAGGTCAATAAATTTGAGAAGATCCACTTTTTCCTCATTGCAACCCTTTGACATAGCAATTACACATACTTTTATCACTAAACAATTGTCAACTGAAAGCTTAATAGGAGATCGAATATCCAATGACGTCAACAAATGAAAGGTAGTGGGAAGAAATTGAAGCGATCTCTTCTATTGCAATCCTTTCCTTTGGTTATCAAAATTTAAATGAATTTTAACAAGAAGTTTTTTCAAAGTTTTAAAAATATTTATTCATGTCCTGTTGTGCAAGGCCATCAAGTACATATGTCAGATATTTTTCAACCTAAAAGAATTTAAAAATTTAAATTTCAATCATCTTGTAACACAATAAATTGTTCTAATAACACAAAGATGGTACTTTCATAATCATTGTGTTGAACTTTTGTACCTGGTTCCAGTAAAGGGCATCCATCAAATATTGTTATAGGTTCTCCTTTGATATTTTGAGAATATCACATTGTGGAAGCATATTTTTCACCTCTTATATTAAATTCACAAAAATACTAAATTTCCAGTGCTATGATTCTAAACTCCATTCTTCTCACACTGAAAATACTACCATTTCCAAGCTACCTACTCTCTATGAATAGAAATTTCTTGTCGCAAATGATGTAATAATAGACATGAAAATTCCACCAAAAAATGGCAAAATAAGAGCCACGCAAATAACATACATCCCTAGCAGAGTCACAAAACACTATTACCACAAATTTTTCTACCAGTAAAATCAGTTTTGAGCCTATTACAAAATCATTTACAAACCAGAGTAATAAAAAAGGATGTTTATTTCCTACACTTGTAGGGAGAGTTCCCTTTATTGATATTATTGTATATTTTTAATCAATAGTGCAACTATGTACCAAAAAGGATAGTGAATTTATTGGAAACGCTTCATAACCATTTGTATTTAGCAAAACAATATAGGTAGTGTACATATGAAGATCTACAAAAACCATGGCCAGTTGATATATTGCCCATCGAAACTTAAACAGACACTATTAAAATCTTAAAGGACAACAATTAACCCACTAAGAAAGTTTGTCTAAGGGAGGATCAAGAGTTACCCACCAATCCTCACAATCCTAGACAACAAGTGCACAAGTACCTTGAAACTAGGCAGAAGAGGCATGATCATAGGTTGTTTACCGTCTAGGATATTGCAGCCGGGCTTCGGACAGTTAGTGTCATCGTGATCTCCCGGTCCGCACCACCGACACAGTTTTAGTGGAGCGGTAGCCTCATTCTGACAGTCACGGGCATAATGTCCCCATTGGTTACAGCTTCTGCACTGTATCATGGGCCTCCCCTTCGCATCATACTAGACCCGCTGCTTGTTCTCATCATTGCCTCGGCCTCCCTGTCGGTTGTTTCTGCCGGATGACGCAGCATTTTGTTGACCGCCGATTCCGGACGTGGAGGGTTGCTCTTGGGTGAAGAGCACTTGTTGATTTCCCGCCCTCAGGTTGTAGGGACATTCTTTGGTGGAATGTCCCGCAATCTGGCAGATGTCGCAAAAGGCTTTCTTGGGACAAGAACCTTTCGTGTGGCCTGCTT
>MU226895.1:6013218-6023866 GCA_018584345.1 Thuja plicata
ATTGTGTGTAGTGTTCATCGGTGGCACTTGCCCTTGCGGTAGTTGTGTGACTGGTGGGACCGTACTGTGTGGAGTCCTTGGTTCCAACAGAGGGTTCGCCTGTGCGTTCGCAGCGCCTTCGGCCGTATTGTCACTGGCACCTCCGACAGTACCATCACCTTTGACCGTACGGTTCCCTTCGTGATCTCGGTCCTCCGCACGTGGTGTACGGGTCAAATCTTCAAACCGGTCTCGCTCTTCCTAAAGTAAGACCTGTCTCAATCGTGTTTCCTCGAGTAGTTCCTCCCTACTCCGCACTCTCTGACGCTCCGGTGAAGTGAACTCTTCCCCGTCAACCTCTACACCTTCCGTACCACTTCCGAGGTTCCCTTCGGGCAACCCTCCAGCAAGTTGGTCCTTGGCAAGTTGCCTCAGCCTATACCGACGTTCACGTTGCTGCGCGAGATCAAAGCCTTCTGTGCGGCCTCGCCTTCGTCATCTCGTGCCTTTTTATTTCTATCTTTATTTAAAACATTGGGCATAAATCCTTTCCTCACTTCTCTTCCCGAGTACGTCTAGGCAGCGGCACCAGATGTTTACCGTCACGGGTAACTTAATAATGCATAGACATAGTACAGGAAATACAATAAACATAGAATATATCATAGAATAATAAATACTTTCATTAATCATTCCAGACTGGCAAGTACATTTACATCATAATGATCATACAATAATATCTTCGTGTCCATCCTCCGAGAGGGTATATAAACTACCCGAAGGGCCACGACCGAAACGTCGTGACGTAACTATCTAACCTCTCGGTCACTAATGACCGAGGCTAACATAATACTTTATTAATATAATAACCGGTACATTCAAATATCCCAAAAACATAGGTCAATATCAAGTGTCAATGACACCCTAGGCCAGACAGGGCCAACCAAAATGCCTGTCGATCTTGCCACGCAGCAAAGTAGTTCAACCCCTCCACTGAGAAGGAGGGGGCTTGACATAAGCCCTTGATTTTCTAATCAAATTCAATATTTGCAATATTTCCACCTCCTAGTGTCATTCAGCAAGACAAACCTAAGTACAACACTAGGAAATGAAGATCTTGAAAATAGTAGATTTTATTAGAAATCAGGGGCCTATGTCAATCCTAATACTAAATGATGTAGTCAAACAACATGTGATGTCCCCTAACGAAGAGATCAAACTCAATAAATAATAACACAATAATAAATATAATATTGGATTAATTAAATAATTAATAAATAAATAATATAATAATATACTATTAATATAATAATATGTTATTAATATAATAATATGTTATTAATATAATAATATAAAATAATAAAATGCCATGACTATATACATAAATATAATATTATAATAACAAAATAATAATTAATTAATAATAGTAAATAAGTAATAAAATATAACTATATTACTATTAAATTACTATTTATTAATAGTAGTTAAATGAATAATAATTAATTAACATATATATTGGAAGACATATTAGTCGACATATGGATCATAGTTGACATTGGATCTTCTTACCATGACGACGATAGGATTTGTACCCAAGGCATGCGAATTTGATTGTACTATGCCGCTGACTTCGGAATAGTCTTCAGTGGAAGTCAAGGAATTATATTAAGCTTCGGCTGCCAAACTATCTAATCCATCTTATTAATCAAAAATTATCATGAAGAAGAGACAATACTAATTGGAGGAAATAACGAATAGTTATGAAGAGTTGTGATCAAGGGGAAGATATAGATGCAACCATCCAATCCTACAAGATATATATTGGGGATCAATCCCATTCTCAACAAGGGCAATTCAGAAGGATTTTATCTATCGGAACTATCATTTGGAAACTCACGGAGGAGGATCTAGTTAGCATAGGAGGCATTCAGGCAATGGGGAACATACATCGAAGAGTGTGATTAATATCCTTCAACAGTTGACGGTGGAACCATTCATCCATAGGAAATCGGTCACTGTGAAAAGTATTTTCTTTAGAACACTGTACCTTGAGAGATTTGCGAGTATGTGAAACACGATATTCGTGTCAATCGTCTTTCTCTGATCAACTCGAACCCTTATATCTGTTATAGCATTTTAAGTTTGTATATATCCTCAGCATTGTTATGTATTAGCCGTTCATGGTCAGCAATCATTCAAAATTTGGAGAAAGGAATTGATAGTGAGCAATCACCATTAAACATAACCCAAGTCAAAAATAATAACAAGTAAATGACAAATAGCGATAATCATAAGACAGCGGCTAACATACATATACGACTTGAGTGGAATAGTGATTGATTACGGAAAGGTGCAACTAGGAAATGATAATGAAGTGTCCATTCTCGCCAGGAATGCAATCATTCGATCTCATAGATACATAATAGGATCGATGTCAATCCACTCAACATGAACGACTATTTCTTATTATCTATTCAGCCGTATTAGATTGCAAATGAGCACTCACCTTTGACAAAAATCAGGATGCATATACTTAGGAAAGTAATCAGGAAGAGCACTATCCCCTGCATGCATTCATAGGCAAATTTGACTCGTCAAGTTACCTTATTGCTATAACCATTCATTCACAGAACATGAATAGCAGATGCATTGGAGAGTACACTTCCTTTATTTGATCAAATTCAGCAGTTGCAAGACTAAAGGCAATGAGAAAATGTCATGCAATTTCCAAGAATGACAAGAATCCCTCACATAGTTGTTCATAGCGTGAATTACATCGTTGTGAATTTGAAGAGTCTGATTCATACTATGCAAAGACCACAATGAGGCTATCTCTGCAATTGCCCATCATTCTGAACAAAACAACTGGTGAATAGATAACTCCCATATTGTGGAATGTGATTGGCTAAGCAAAGGGAGGTTAGTTGTTTGTACTTGTGCACAATTAGTAGACAAAGAATATTTATCAACTAGATGGAGTTCTGAATGAATGAACATGGATAATATTGCTACCATCTGAGTTGAGGAAGAGGGAAATTTGGGCAATATTCTACTAGGGACATTACACAATAGTGCTTGATTTAATTATCATTCAAGCAAACTTTCATTTATGAAGAAACAAACAATGTGATAGAAGGCCCCAAAAGGTTCCTTGTGTTTATTTTTACTTTTGACCACATCTTGGTCAATCAATGACATAAGAAACCATCAATTCTCCTTGATGTGTATATCATATGGAGGAATGTAATAATTTTACACCATCATTGCCCTTTCATAGGCCTAGAAGTTGCAATATATTTGTATTTTTTCTTTTTTAGAGGTGTCCATACAAATATGGTCAACAATTAAGCCTTACTAGAGCTAAATGACACATACATTGATTGTAAAATTGTTACATAAAATTACATTGAAGCTTGATTTTTTATCATGAGGCGGTAAAAGTATTGGATTCCATCGAAGGGAAGTTTCACTTTTGCCCCATTCCTCAAAAAATTTGGAGCAATTAGAGTAAGACTAGGTGGAAATTTAATATCCAATATTACAAAAGTTTCTATTGAAAGGATGCAGAAACTGGTTCCAAACTCACTATTCATTATGCTTGGTATCAATCCCCCTACATGCTAAAAGCCTATTGTGAGATAATACCTTTGGTTTCTTACCAATGTCTTAGTCTTGCCCTTGCAAAAGACAATAAGATCAATCATTCTTGGACAGCAAGGTAAGAACTATCCAATTCACCTAGAGGATTTTTGAAAGACCCAATGGAGCTCAATGGAGCTCAAGAGGGCCTGATTACCAAGAATATAGTCCATAATGGTCTCTAGCACCAAGGAGAAGTATAGTTCATTTGAGCCTTCTCTCACCCATTTTTATCGTTTGTGGCAGTCCAAAATCTTCCAAATATAATTTTGGTAGTGCCACAAAGCCTAGATAACTTGAGCATTTTGGGCCTAGGCAAAAACCCTCAAAAATTACTTAACAAATATCCCATTATCCTAACAATATGTACTATTACGAAGTGTAAATTCCAAACTGTATACTTTGATAAAGTTTGTTATTTGATCAAAATCAAATTATATGTAAGAACCCCTGTGGTTCTAACTCTAACAAACACTGGATTAGTTTCAATTTTGGATGTTTGACATTTTGTCAAACACTTTGCATGCAACCTCTATCTTGCTGTCTTTTATTTTCAGATTGTTTTTGCTTGCTTGAAATGGTTTCAAATTTAGTTAAAATGCTTGCAAATGATTACTAAGATATAGAGGCAAAGAACTAAAATGCAAATGCAATCCTTTTTGTCTTTTTGAATGCATACATATGATTTCTACATGTCAAATGTGCACCTACAGCCAATGGAAAATTTTACAAACACTTGGCATGTATCCTTTCAATTCCCAAATGCAATTTTTTATGCAAATTAGTCACTTACAACAATTAAGCATTTTGACAAACAAATGGCATGCAATCCTATATTGCCTTTATTTATATGCTAAACCAAATATAAGTTGTTATGCCTCACAATCCAAATGCTATTACAAAATCTGATATAAATGTGCATCTACATTTATTCAATTGTAAAACTATGGAACCTAGAGCTGATTTGTGCGCAGTCATAGACAACCAAAATAATATCGCAGCCCTCTGTTGATGCTCTTAAGTGACGTCACAGCATGCAATTCAGTTTGGTCACATTCAATAGAACAAACATGCCCCAAAACATACATACGCTTCCCAAAATTTTAGAATGCAGTCCCTTGATTAATGGCCGCTGCCTGCAAGTGACGAGTGGCTGTCTTAAACTCCCAACGCTGACCTCTAATGGCAGCGATCTGCATTGAATAACATTCCCAGCACACTGCAAATTGATACTGATAAGTAACGCTGGATCTTCCTCACAATTCGGACACCAAATTAAGCACAATCTTAATCTCTAGATGAGATTAACGCTGGCACAATTCACTGGCAAAGATCAACCAATTCAAAGTGCAAAGTCTTGATAGAATTCACAATCCTACAAGATCAGAAATCTGAAAACCCTTGGTTCTCAACACAACACAATTTCACAAAATCAAATGCCCAATAGAATACCTTTTGATTTCTGTCCAAGGCTCTTTTATAATAATTCCCCATGAATCTTCATTAGCAAAGCTCTTTAATGATTTTGATATTTACTTTTATAATAATGAGTTGACTTTTTAATATATCATTAATAAAGCACAATTTTAATCAATGAGTATTAATTACTCATTACCCTCAACATGGTCCCCACTTTATTATAAAGTCAATTTATAACTTTATAATAGAACTTAAATAAATAAACATCATTAAAGGTCATTAAAATATTAATCTCATTAAATACTCATTATTTTGACAAGTCGTCTGAACCAGGGAGTCAACCATTGCATCCTTTGTCCGTATGACTGTCTTACTAAAAATAGAAAGGGCCCATCTCTATCAACCTCAAACTTACTATAAATAGTAATTATATGAAACTGAGCCCAAACGAAGTCCAATCTGAGCCAAACGAAGACCAAGCTAGAACATACGAAATTCAGGAGAAGACAAGAACCTCCATTAACCAAGCCTCTGCCTCAGAAGACCCTCTATCCACAATAATTAGCCTACGAGGGACACAATAATAGGCTAATTCTTCAAACTCTGATGCTCATGAAAATGGGGACATTACATTATATCTCCTCCATGGAAAAGTTACAAACTAATATTGTTTGGAAATAAGCAGCCAACATTGATTTTTCACGACAAATAGACCATTGTGATGATCAACATGGCCCTATAGATGAGGTGATATTAGAGCTTGGCTATCTACAATAGTTCATGTGAGCCATACTACATAAGTCGGGTGAGGCATCCAAGGGCTGATATCAGACACAAGATCAGAGCTTTTCCATGTAGGGTCATGCAAGGACAGCCAAGAAATGTCGCCAAGAAATGTCGGCAGGGCTGTCCCTATTTTTTCTAAAAATAAATATTTCTGAAATGCTTGGGGCACCCAAGCATCCCCTACACTTTTGCTTTTAAAAAAGGACAAAAGGGGTGAGGGTGCCAGGTTAAACCCTAACCTCCTAAAGAGACCCAAGTGTATCCATTTTTATTTGCAGCAATTGTTAAGGAGAGGAAAAGAAAAGAAACAAAAAAAAAGATTGAAAGGGGGCACATTTGTCATTCTATATCCTTTGTAGAAAAGTTACAAAATAACATTGTTTGGAAATGAAGCAGCCAACATGAAAGGGAGCACACAAATCATTTGTAGCAATGAAAATAATAAAAGTTTCATGTACTAAATCCTAATTGTCTCTTGATGCATTATGCCTCAATTCTTCTATTGACTCATTGACTCTATTTAAACTTTAATGTTATGGTCTGTTTTTAGCAATGTTTTAATTTTCCTGTATTTTGAATTTTCCCTATTTCTTAGTTCATCATCCCGTGTCATCTTCACAAAAGACCTTTTATCACTACCATCCTAGAAACATGTCCTTGCCTTTTTTGTCATCTTCATTCTAGAAACAATATTTGATTCCAAATATGCTAGAGCCAATCTGCCTATCTACACAAGATCGAGACAATGAAATGTCCTAGAACTAAGCCTATTTGGCAATATCATTGCCTAGCTCTCACAATGACAAGTGCAAATTGATGAACAATAGCTGGAACATTAGTGTGCCTCCTACGTGTTTGTTACAAGCATGTTGTAGGAAGGGTGATAATTTGACCCCAACAAGAGGTTGGATGCATCCTAATCGAGATGCTAATTGGACTCTCATTTTTGTCTTATGGAAGACAATTATTAAATAGTATAATTAAGGGTCAAATGGAACTGAAGCGCACAAATACAATATGGAAGAGAACTCAATTTTCTCTTTATTGACTTTGCATGAATTGATACAAACAAACATTAGCTGAGATAAATCAATCTCTTGAATTTGATTACTACCTCAAGGTTTTATCATATCAAACATTTGACAACATACATCAACAAACCACACTTTTACTTTCTTCATTTAGAATCAATGTATAAGTATGCACTCTACACCTATCTTGAAGTCTGGATTTTCAAACAATATCTCTTGCAAGCTGCAATCAAGTGAACTTCCTTGCAATTTTCCTTCACTTTGCCAACTTCACTCATCCAAATTCCAAAAGCCCCTCTCTCTAATTTGGACTGAATTTATATCTTCATGGCTCTTGTCTATTAATAGAGGGGGGAACAATTGATGTGGAAGATCAAATTATTCTCCTCCTAACCATTATTAGACATTAGGAATTGCAACTACAAAAGGATAAACAGAGAAAGATTTTGTATTTGACATATTGATTGCAATGACCTAAACAAATTTTTATATCCAAGGTCCGTGGGGGCAAGGTGAGACCACACAATGAATAAATATTATTATTCACTATTCTCTGATCACCAAGATCCAATAAGGGTGAATTAAGAGCATACATCAAGTGAATAATGAATTTGTATATTTTATTCAAATAAATAGAAATACGCAAAAGATATAGCAATAGATTGCATGAATAACAGATAAAATATAAAGAAGCTTTCAGCACAAATACAACCACTAAGTGAGATTCCCCTCAAGAAACCAAAGTGGTTTCGTCCTCTAATATCCAATTCCAGGGGTTTACGTCCTTGAATTTTATAACTGAACATAAGGCTCAAATTATCAGTAGATAAAATATAAAGAAGCTTTCAGCACAAATACAACTGCTAAGTGAGATTCCCCTCGAGAAACCAAAGGGGTTTCGTCCTCTAATATCCAATTCCAAGGGTTTACGTCCTTGAATTTTATAACTGAACATAAGGCTCAAATTATGATAGAAGAAAGTATGAAACTTAGTAGTTATCTCCAAGGTCAACCAACCACCTTAGTTTATAACAATAGGAAGGCACAAATCCCAACACCCTACTTCCTCTTCAAAACTAGCAATTAAAATATTAATGAGATTCCGTCCCAAAAATAGCCCCATTTTCTCTTGTAAGTCACTAATTTTTTGTTATAGAGTCTATCACAAACCTGTCGTAATGTCTTGTAACTCTCTCACAATGTTCTTACACATGGCTATTTTTAGGCTGGCAAAGACACTCCACCAACTTCACCAAAATAATTAATAAAGTATGATCCCCTTCTTAAAATAGATTTCCCTAGCACGTACCCCTTACCCACCAAAAAAACATGGAGATGGGCTTATGGATCCTCATGTGATAAATAAATAAAAAAGGAGACATACAAGTCCATCCTTCCTAGAATTGCTTGCCCCCAAGCAATGTAGTGTTGTATGTTGGTAGTATCCAAAGGTATCAGCCATTATTGCATGTTTCATTTTATTGCTTGTTCTTTTAAAATAGTTTGCTTTGATGTGCTTCATCTCAATCTCGTCATCTATTAAAACCATTCTTATAAGTGCATATTCATCTATAAAAAATTTCTTCATTCACAAAAGCAAAACCTTTATGAAGAGCATTTTAGGACAACAAATGCATTTGATAATAATTCATAATGCATCTTAAGAATCTTGAAGACTTCCTCTTTTCAAGACCTTGATTTGATGACCATATTCATATCTATAGTGATTGAATGTAGTATTTAGATCTGGTTTGCTCTTCATACTTATAATTCGAAATTTGGATTACTACTTCATGTTTAAAGACATACACTATGGATGTGGTAAAGAGATTAAATATGTTTAAATGGTCTCTCAAGTCCAACACATGATACAAGATCATTTGACGTGATGACTATGATCTCAATGCATATATAGAACATGCAATCTACTAGAACTTTGGCACATGAGTTAAATGATCAAGCATTGTTTGGTACACCTAGCTGCAATGTGCCATATACATTGTTAGCTCCAAAATTTTGCACCCAGATGTAAGTCCTGAAACTTAAGCAATCTTGGAGTAACATGGGAACAGTCACGAGCTTGTGGGTAAACTATAGGTGTGACTGAACCTCCGGATTCTAGGCCGTCTCCTATTAAATTGAACTTGGTATTCACCTATTCTAAGAAAACTAGAAACTTGATGGAAATGGGATAAGAAAGACTTAAAGTAAACAGCTTGAATGAAACTGAAAAGGAGGTGATACACCAGATGAGAATAAAAAACAATGTTCTATCCTTGCACAATGAACAACTAAAACTAATACAATTTGGACACAAATTGTTGAATTAACTGCTACTCATATAAATATTTCATGAGAAAACTCTTAAAGGATAAAAATGAAAGGACTTTGGCCACATTCAGAATTTAAAAATAAGGTGTATAACTCACAACCTATGAATAGCATAACTATTGCTTAGAAATGCAGAAAATGAGACAGAACTTGAGGTCAAAAAACAACACATCAAATAACATCAATCACTGAATCTACAAATGAATAGCTCTCCAAAACAGGTCCTTTGTATATGTATTATGCTCAAAGGCAACAAAACAATGCTCAACACATGAATAGATCAGAAAATGAAGAGAAAAAATGCCAAGGACAGAAAGTCAAAAGTGCATAAGTATCTCCTCCCAAAAATCCACTAACTCCACAATGAACAAGGAGAAAGGATATAAAGGAAAACTCCCGCCTACGACCCCCCAAAAGTGGAAACTGCATTTCAAAATGCAAGGGTCGGATGTGAGAAAAATCCCTAAAAAAGTGGGCTAAAAACCTCCACCTATGGAGTCCAAATGGCCTAAAAGACCTATCTGTCCATACACTATGAGTGACCACTTCATTTTGGTCATAACAGTCCCTAAAAAGACTCAAATGACTCATAAAAGAGTCCATATCCATAACAAGCACTAACAGCAAGTTAAAATGCCACCTCTTCCTCCTTCCATGCATCAACACTTGACTTTTCAACCCCTTATATCCCCAAATCTGAAAATAGACTTAGAGATTTAACTCTAGATTTGCATACTTTAAATAATAATTAATTGATTCATAAAACATCAATTAATTATTTTTAAATTACATCTTTGCAAAATTTATATAAAATAACTCTTTTACTAAATATTTCAAGTAATATAATAATATATACTATATTACTTAAAATATTTATTTCATTCTATGAGTTATAAATATTTAAAGAGTTTGAAAAACAAATCCGATGAAAAATCCAAAAGCTACGGATTTCAAAAGAATACAAAATGTTGAAAAATATCACTCAGCCCTAAAAGGTGAAACAAAATGCTTTTCCCTTGTCATTCGTATTTGGATGTTTGAAGAAAAATGGGGTCTGCTTTGTTGTCCTCAATTTTGCATTCCCCAAAATTGGGGCAACCCTACGCAATTCTCAGTTGATTGCTAGGAGTTTTTCTCTAAGCGTGTCGATGTTATGGAAGGGATATTGTTCAATGGAATCAGTCATCCCTTGATTTTGATTGTTCTTTTTCCTAACTAAACATCAAGTCCTTTCTTGTTTTTCTCTTTTTCGTTTTGCGTCTTGTTTTTTTTTTTTGGTTTCCAGTTTTAAGTGGCGTCCTGGGTTTTTCAGTAGCGTTGTGAGCAGTCTTCCGTGTTCTTCCAATGTCAATATAAGAATGATCTTTTCTGGTCGATCGCCTAAAGAATAAGCTTATTTTGTATAAGTAATAGATTTTAAATTCTATTTCAAAATTTTGCGCCACTCTGCGAAGTTTTGCTTA
>MU226895.1:6029815-6046441 GCA_018584345.1 Thuja plicata
TAATATTGAATATTAAATTTTCATATGATTAATAATAATATAACATATATAATATATTATTATTAATCAACATGTATTATATATATTCTAATGATCATACGACTGAAGCTACGAACATTAACAGTTTGAATAGGGTTTCGAAAACCCTAAGAGGAAGAGAGAAAAGTGGCAAAATGGGGTCTACTTCGTTTGATTAGGGTTTCGAAAACTCTAAGAGGAAGAGAGAAAAGTGGCAGCTTTGCTGCTTTGGACGCCATATTGGGGATTCAATGCACATTTTTTGCTGAAGACTGCAACTTCACATGACACCTTCCTCTTCAACGTGGCTGTTATGAAGAAAAATCTGGCTTTCTAATTATCAACGCCAAAAAAAACTTGACTTGACACAGGTATGAACTGCTCCATTTTATGCAATGTTTTCCTCCTTTTCTGGGAAATTCCATACACCCATTCTGTTGTTTCTGGAGTTGAAAATGTTACACTGGAAAGAAAAACTGTAAATGTATGCCTGCCATGGAAGGAAAAGGAACGTTTTACTGACTTTCCCTTTAATATTTGCTGGCTCTAAAAAAAAACGTAGCCTTTCTTTCCTTATAAAACGTGGCTCCATCTGTTGTTATATGAAAACATGAATCTGGGTATGAACCATGACTTAGGAAACACTTGTTGCTTTGAAAGTTTTTCAAAACTGCATCTGGGTATGAATGAAAATTTCTGAAAATACTACCCAGAAATAAAGAAGTGATGCCATTTTAAAGAAAATCTTCCTCTTGAAAATCTGAAACATGAGTATAAAAGAAAATACTCCATTGATGTGCTGTTATTGTTTTTGTAGAAAAATTTACTAATTTTGTCTTGAACATGCAATTCTGAGAATATCAGGAAAAATTTTGTAGCACTACTCTTGTTTATTCTGAAGATTTTCTCATGCTGAGACCTTGACACCAGCTGCTCCTTGTATTCCATCTTAAAAATCTGCACTTGGATATGAAGAAGATTTTTTCCTGTTTAAAAGAAAACTTTTCCTTTTGAAAATCTGTTGCAAAAGAAGCACTATTGTTTTGCATTGAATCCACCATATGGGGTTTTCTGCTGTGAATGGAACACTTGTTGTTTATACTGAAACCCTCATCTTGTTATGAAAGGAACACCTGCTGTTATCTCCATTGCTGTTTTGAAACTGTGATTTTCTTTGTTGTGAT
Organism: Thuja plicata; assembly: GCA_018584345.1. Classification (NCBI taxonomy): domain Eukaryota; kingdom Viridiplantae; phylum Streptophyta; class Pinopsida; order Cupressales; family Cupressaceae; genus Thuja; species Thuja plicata. The sequence goes on from MU226895.1 coordinate 6,031,018, forward strand.
GAAAACAAGCTCTATGTGCAAGCCAAAATGATACAAAATCTTCATTTGAAAATTGGTAAACTTGTTCATGCTAGGGTAAGTACAGGTGACCCAAAGAATGAGGTAATTTGTACTTGTTTTAGCATGAGTCTGAGATGCTTTGCAAAGTAAGTTACAGTTCTGAAAGTTATTCAACATGAAACCTGCAATCTGAAACAAAAGGTTTCAAATAAGATAGATGTCCCTTTAGTGCTTCATATGAGATATACCTTGTAGCTTTTGATCATACTGTATATTTGATTTCCTTTTGTTATGCATCTCTCTGTAACTGAAACCATATCTTACTAATATGCTGGGCTCAAACCCTTGTGGGAGCCCATTTGTGTCCACATATCAATAACAGATGAATTCAAACCTACACATGAAACAAACACATTAGCAATAAAAATATCCTTTTGACTTGGAGATTCATTTGGCTGTTTCTATCTAGGTAGGGATATGATGGATAGTATTAGTGCATTGCATAAATATTAGGAACCATTCATTGCTTAGATCTTCGAAGATCTAACCCATCTCTCTTTCATTTTTTCAGGACTTGGAATCTATGAGACACCTGAAGACACTGGGACAACAACCAGACACATGGCAAAATGGACCAAGCAGAACTACACCAGCCATATACCCCCAGGCAATGGCTGGTCCCTTTACTTTCCTCTATGCATTTCTATCACCTTTCATATTTCTATCTGGATAGGAATAGGCAAGATCACTCTCACGGTCTTTGTGTGAAAGGTTTACATTCAGATTACATATTATTTCAATTGCATAAGAAGATGAAATCTTTTATATCTGAATACAACTGAAAATTTTGAAATGAACATTTGCACTTGTATCTTTCAATGCACTGCATATGATAAAGGTGTACCTCTTTCACTTGATATACTTAATTTTCACTATGATTGCAATCAGTAGTAAAAATTAGCAACATACATCAAGAGATATCTTCAATATTGTTGCTTGTGGTTTACTTTGGATGGTGATACGTGGAAGATTTTAAAGCTTCAAATGACGATGAAATAGAAATAATTCAACACACTCAAGTGTCCTTACTAAAAGATGCAAGTATACCATACACACATCTGCTTCCTATGCTAAACATCTCTAAGGATCACCCATGAGAAAACTTTGATTTACTTCAAAGGAGCAAGACACAGGCATAGGGCTGGTATGGCACAGGATAAGGCATGGAGCCTGCATGATAAGGAACCATATTTTGTTATTGAAGAAGGATTTCGCAACAGCATGGGCCATGAGCAATCTATAGAAGTGCATGATGTATTGCATATGAAATGACTAGTTAACCATCTCAAAGTTATGACTGCAACACAACGAAGGAAAATGCATGAGAATATGGCTCAAGTTTAGCACATGTTTGAATACAAGAATGGGGCTATTCACCCTATTGTCAAAGATGGTGTTCTCAAGTCACATATGGATAAGATTCTATTTAAGGTATTAACAATCAAGGAAATAAGTGTTTGAGAGTGGAGAAAGCCAAATGGATGCCATGTTCCCATTCAATGTCATTTTACAATTTGTAAATTATTGCATAGGAACCATAGTAGATAATATTGGTGGATGTTGAGTGGTGGCAAATGGGAATGAATCCCTCTAAAATTAATGTGATGGCCTAATGTTAGAATGTTGCACTAATTACTACCTTCTAAAGCATACTCTTGCAATTTCCTCAATTAATGAGAAATGTGATTTCCCTTAAGGATTGAGTAATATGTTAAAAATGAATTACAATTAAACTATCATGGTACATTTAAAGAGATAACTCTTGCAAGGAAAGAAATATTTAAGAGAGGCCAAGCAAGGAGATGGAGATATTATTGACAAAATATTATATTATCTGATTTCTACTCCTTGTGGAGCATGGAACTATTTTTCAATTAACTTGAGGACGAAACCACTCTAGGCTTGCAATTAGAGGACAAAAACCCACAATTCCTTAAGAGTGGTTTCACACGAGAATCACCATTGTGCTGATTTGACAAATTTCCAGTAGACATTGATAAAGATTTCAACTAAATTATATTTGTTGTTCATTCGCCCGTCTATGGGCTTTTAAGGGTGAATCCTAATCCCGATGTGAGAGCCGAGCTGAGATGGAAGAAGTCGAACAGAAGTTGGATTAAAACAACTTAGATGGAAAATCGAAGGGGAACCTTGGTCCATCAAGAGCACGTTGTGTGGCACGAGATTTGGATGGCAATATTGTAGCCATGGCTACTAGCAGACTTGATGATGGGACGAACATTGATGCAAAGGCTAAGGCAGCACTACTGGCAGTAGAACTTGCTCAAAAGATTGATGTTGAGCAACTACATTTGGAGGGGGATTCACAAGTCATTGTCAATGCCATTTCGAAAGGTAAGGTTCATGCATGGAAGATTGAAAAGATTGTAAATATTACTATGTTGAACATTTGGAATACTAAGAGGGGAGGGGTGAATCAGTATTTCCTTGAATAATTTAAAACTTTTAAGCAATTGTCCACATAACATAGTTTAAACGTGCTGAAAAGAAAAAGCAGAAAACAGATCACGCATAACACCATATTTTTATCGTGGAAACCCAAGATGGGAAAAACCACGCAAAGGGTTAACTCTCAAGTATTAGGTAACTGGTTACAAAATACAGGGGTGGCTCACTGCCAATACGGCTCACTGCCCGTTGGCTCACTATTGGCGGGGCTCACTGCCCAAAATACAAAACCAGCTATAGTAGTTGAAAGTTGTCTTATAGCAGAAGTATGAAATACAAAATTGCGTCTGAATATGCATGAAATACAGTTCTCGTTGAAGCACAAATATTTGTCTATACAGTCACTAAATCATATATATCTATTTGCTATATACATCAATAGATCGCATATCACTTCTTAGATCATCATCGACATCTATCTTCATGTATTGATACCACTACCATTATATACAAGTCGATGCCAAAACTAATCATGTCAGCCTGGACCGAATATAAAAACTTGTGAGCATGTAACCAAAAAAGTGTCGAAGATGTCAGCCATACCAAAAGATGTCACGCTAAGCAGAATAGGTCTCAACCGAAACACCAATTCGCTATGCCATAGACCGAAATATATATCAGTGATGTCACTACTAGTCAGTGATATTGCTACCGGGGCCAGAGATAAGTCGGTGATAAGTTTACCGGTCCAACCAGAATAATGACATCAATGACAACATGTTAATGTTAATGATTGACAATCTCTCCCTTTTTCATTGATGGCAAACAAAATTTCTGAAAAACAAAACTGCCAAAAACTTCGCCTAAGGAGAGGAACCCTGTAATTGTTTTTGTTCTTTATCAAAAACTTTTCTTCTGTGTTTATATTACTCCCCCTTTTGACATCAATGAAAAAGGGGTAACACCACAAACACTATGTATAACTGCAATAACCAAAAAGAAACTTCATGTTTTATCTGATTGACCTTCCACGATTGACTGCTTAAATTTATGGATGGCTTCAACCCATTTGCCTTTGTTTTTGTTCCATTGTTGAATGGCCCTCTGTCATAAGATGAACGTGAACATGGATCGATGCCAGTAGGGACTCTCCATCTTCAATGGAGCCAAGATCAGATAAGGTTACTTGTGCCTTCAATAAGGCATGATTCATCAATGTGATACAATATGCACACATTTCCTGAAGATTTCCTAATGGTAGAATGAAGTTCTCTCTCTGTTGTTGCAATGCAAAGAGTTTTTTGTGCAACTCCTCGATGGAAGATCTTCTGGTACCTGTTAAATATTCAGAGTTTGAAGGTACGATTGCATCTGCTGGATAGACAACTCTTAGACTGAATTTCCTTTTGGATTTCACTTGTGGCTTCCGAGCACTGAAGACTATACTCATACAGAAAATTTCCTTCCTCAAGAAAGGCTTGACCTTGCGTAATGAGTTAATGAAGATCGGCAAAAGCCTTTTCACATCTTCCCTTCAATTCCTTTAGCAGCTTATCTTTTATCGCTTCCTCTTTCTGATGAACCTTTTCATCCACAGATGCAGTCAACTCCTTTATTTCTTTAACAAGTGCTTTGCACTTTTCTTTCACACTATCGGACTGGTCAATATAGCAATCAGGCACAATACTCTAAAGAGCAAAAATAGTCTCTTCAAGAATGTTATCTTTTTCTTCTATCTCTTCATATAAATCATTTTTGGCCGAAGCCACAATAGACTCACTTGAAATTTCTGGTACGAGGTGACTTGGTTGAAATCAATAAACAACTTTGAAGAAGTGACAAGTCGAAGCATGAGAGGTGAAGCGAGTAAGTTCTTGAATGAATTATTAGTGTTTGTGCTGGTGAAGTTGCTTGCAATTCCTTCTCTTCTCTCAATAATTTCTATTTCCAGTTCTTTATCTTTCCTTTGTTGATCAGTGTCCTGCATTTGCATACCGGTACCAATATCTTTAGCAACAGTCTGTAAAGAGTCTACTTGGCTCTAACCCTCAACTAACACCAAATTAATGAATTCTTGAAAGTTTGAAGTTTGTGAATTCATTGTCTTGAAGGGGAAAAATAATAGCATGCAAGTAATTCAAATAACTCTAAACATTGCACATAGCTCTTCATATTAATAAATATTTCATTGACATGCTTGCAAAAAAAATCACCGCTACAACTGGAATGAAACGTTACATTACTATGCACTAGGTTAATCATGATATTTTAACTTGTAATCTCTTCTACACATCCCCCTTGTTGGTCGCAGCTGATAAAGTAAGGACGGTTGATAATGCTCCAGCACTAAACTCTGGCCGCAAGTGCTAAGAGAGGTGTCGGCTACTTGAGAAGAAGCCCCACGTCCAATCAAAACCAAAAACCTACACCATTCAAATTGGCGTCCAACACTCCAGCTCTCAACTCCCATTAATGGCATCCCAAATTCCTTCAGGCATCAACTAAGTTGGCCGTAACTCAACCACAATTCATTGGCAATCAAATCCAACTCAATGTGTAAGGACACATGAAGAATTGTAACCTGCTGAAATTTCAACACCCTCATCTCCAGAACTCAAAGCCATTTTTTTTACAACCAATTTCAAAGAATGATAATCATAATGAATTTCATTTCATCCAAGAAGCCTTTATAATGTCTTCATAACAAATCGAACCCTATCTTCTCCAAGACACTTTTCACTTACATAAAGACTATGCTTTATATGCACATTTGAAATATAAAAAACTATTATATTTCTTTCCACTTTAATGATGAAAAATAACCCTTTCATTAAAATAACAATATTCAAACACATAGAGTCCTAGTATTATGAGCTCGGGATTTAAAACTTCTCAACTTGGTTCCAACGAGCTACAACACTAAGATGCTCGAAATACAATCCCAATAAAAATAGCAACCTTATCCGATTAATTAAATAATAATCATAATTCACCCGTCTTATGAAAAACGACTGAGGAAGCATCAGAATCAAAATCTGACAGCACAAGAGTGATCCTGATGATGAAAAATGATGAATGAACTTGATGGGGTGACTTACTAAAAATAGACACTCCCTCCAAGAATCTTGGAGTCAAACCGAAAGCCGGAAATAAAATTTGTGAGCATCAAATAACTCCTCTAAATCATCTGAGCTCCGTAGAACCAACTGTTGACTTACTATAAATAGTAAGTCCCTCAAAACGGGGCCACAACCTGCAACAGGGTCCTCTAATCACCAGTATTAGCCTACAAGGACCCAATGATAGGCTAAATCCACTAACTCCAAAGCTCACTCAAAATGGGGACATTACAGTCCTCCCTTCCTGGAATTGCTTGTCCCCAAGCAATCTAAGAAAACAAAACACAGAAGTCCACCCAGATCCCAAGGATAGAATGGTGTAATGTCCCTACAATCACCTGCAAACTCCTGTGATGAAATCACCATCCACTGAGCTAACCAGACCACACTGTCATCATGCCAATCATAGCTATCCACACAATCTGCAGTGCCAAACCTGGCACTACCTGGATCCCAATAGTGATGAAACTCACTGCCATCCATAACAAAGAAAAATGGATATCCAAAACCATCTGACAAACCAGAGCTCCATGCACACCCTGCCAAGCTACCTTGTGTACTCCTGTCATCCAGATATCCATCCACTGTAAAACCATTCTGGATGTACTGACCTGCAAATCACCTCTTGCTAACTTGCAGTAACCAACCCCATCAACTGTAGATGGAGTAAACCCATCCCAAAAAGAATGGTATAACCCTGGAGCCAACCCACACCGACACACAAACAAGTCCTCAACTGGTGGGTCAAAAGAGAAGTGATGAGCACTCCTCACTGTGTAATCATGGCGAAAAGCTTCGATCTCTGTCAATGGCTCATCAATAACAAACCGAGAATCAAGAGGTGGCTCAAATCTCTGGCTCTGGACAACTGGTCGGGTAGGATTCTGGGTAACTCTCTCAGCAAACCCAACCACAAAATCCCTGTGAGGAAGCATTGTAGTCAAAGTATCTACAATTCTCCCCACTAAAAGTTGAATACTATGAGAACCCCGAATGAGTGTACCCTCAAAAGTTCTGAAAGGTCCCTCCTGTAAAATCGGACTCTCAAGCAAGTACTCCATGAACGACTCCGTGCAATAGAAATTGCAAGAAGCAGCATCAACCTGCTCCCCTGCAATCCATAGCTGATCTCCCTCTGAACGTGCGGCACTACCAACTGCCTATCTCTATCAGTTGTATAAGGTGAAGGAATAGATTTGCTTTCGGCAGACGAAAACAAATCATCATGAGAACTAGTCTCCAAACCAGATGATACCTTGTCCAAGTCTCGTGAATCAAAGGGAGTAGTGTTAGGAACAGGCACACAAATCTCTAAGGAATCCACATCGATTGGCTACCACAAGCCTCTCAACAACCTGCTCTGTATCATCTGCCATCGTGCTAACAACTGGAGATCCCGATACCACAAAACTCTCTCTGTCGTCCTCCACTGATGCACTCACCTCCTCTGCATCTACTGCATTTGTCTCAAGGATGGATGTGACAGTGTCCCCAACATATCCATCACTACCAAATGTGGAAGCTAACTCATCACCAACCACCACTATATGCAACTAAACTAGATCTACGGCTGGCAAAGACTAAATCCGCTCCAACTCCACAGTCACCTTAGCTAAACATCCTTGCGACTCCTAGAGAGCCAACTGAGTGCTCTCTAAAGCCTCAGAAGTCGTTGTGAGCTCCTGAGTAAGCTCACTCACCTCCTCTCTGTCCATCAGTGCCTCATATGTCATACTCCCCCACTCAACTAGGTGATCTCGGTCGAAGACCAACTGTAAATAATCTTGTCTCAAAATCCCGATGCCCTCCCGCAGGGAATGAATCTTTGTCAAGGGAAGGTAACCACCACCGTGCCCATCTGCCATAGGAGCACCCCAGCCAAAAACAGCCAACAGCTGACGAGCGACATCGAAATGCTCGAGAGTAGAAGTGATGTCTCTCTCACCGACTCTCAACTGGCTAGTCACATGATGACTCTGCACAACAGATCTCCTAGATACAATCTCAACTGCACTGTCTACACTATGGAAGGAAGTTGTATCAAGCAAACTCCCCTCAAGATCATCGAATCTCTGTGTAGTGTCATCTGAGCACACATCTACAAACTGAGTACTAACATCAGACTCATCCCCATCTACCCCCGAGGAAGCTGCTGCTGAATCTGACTCATCACAATCCTCAGCTACCTCGTCCTCTATAACCACATGACAATCCAAATCCTGGGTCCCATCGTCACTCACTAACAACTCAAAGTCCTCCCCCAGGATCTAATAAACCAAGCACGACTCGCTGCAGGTAGTCATCCTCATGAGTCACCGAGGAAGTAACCTCATAATCACTCGCCTCATGTGCTATCAAACTCGCACATGTCCACCAACAAGGTATCTCTACTGGGTACCTCTGCAAACACCTCATCTAAAGGAGTGGAAGCCCTGGCTGAAACAAACTCCTGCCACTCATATGCTTCCCCATCCTCATCCATGAGTCCCTGTAAAAAAGGATCCTGGAACCCACCACCACCGGATGACAACACTGAGTCCATACCCAATGTCTGATATAAAAAAACGAGACACACTGCAGCACCCATCATCCTCACACCCAACATCAGAGGTATCCGCAATGCTAGAATCAACATCGTCTATCTAAGACCCCTCTGCTATCTCTGGCTGCATACAAGACTCAATGTCATCACGTGAATCATCTACATAGTGGCATGAACCTATGTCACTTGACTCATCTGTAACACCCTCATCATGAGTGTCATCACTGGGTGACTCCATGCTCACCTCCTCAATACAAGAAAAGACTGTCGACTCCTATAGTGACTCCACACTGCAATAGTTGTCATAAACATCAAAACTGGCAAAGCTCAAATACTCCTCGCAGTCCTCAAAAATAACACCATCATCTAAGGTGTCAGAATCCATAGTGGTGTCTACAATATCCTCCACTCTCACACTATCCACGACATCATCGACAGGCTCACATAAAGGATTGTTGTCTGGAAAATCAGATCATGTATCGCTGGTACTACTACCAACTGATGTAAAATTGCGATCAATGGCAATGGACATGTCATCAGCCTAATACGTGTCACTAACTCTGGTAGGCTCAGGATGCTGAAACTCAGTACCACTATCTGCCAACAAGACAGGCGCATCGACATGTCCCTACAAAAAGTCTCCACCCTCAAGTGTGCAAATAGGTCTAGTGGCTGATCCACTAAGTACAGGAACATCCCCATCAAAATCAGCAGCTGCTGAAAACTCATCATGGAGATTTCTGGATGTCTCACCTGAATAAAACTCATGTCTCTCCTCATATCTTCTCTGTGAAGAGGTCCTATTGAACGAAGAAACCAAATAATCCATCACCTTATCAACAGTTGCCGGATTTGAAAGAATTACATTAAGTCTTTCCTGACTTTGCCTTATTCTCTCCATGTTTTTCATCATGGCATCTGTCTGTTGTCTAAGAAGAGACATACTGTCCAACTGGTTTCCTTGTTTTCCAGATTTCCTGTGTCTGTCCATGACTGAAATAAATACTAGAGTGTTGTTCACTCAAGTCAAATAATTAAGTTCAATAATTTCCACCCCAACAGGATGACAGGAAACTACTTTGATACCACTGTAAGAACACTTGCTGGTTCTAACTTTGACAAACACCAAATTGCTTTATTTTTCAAAGGTTTGACATTTTATCAAACACACTGTAAAGAGCCTGTCTGGCTCTAACCCTCAACTAACACCAAAGTAATGAATTCTTGAAAGTTTGAAGTTTGCAAATTCATTGTCTTGAAGGGGAAAAAATAATAAAATGCAAGTGTAATGTCCCTTTTTGGGTCCTTACATAAATTCTCTGCAAAACCATTATTAGTAGAAGATAACATATAATATTCAATTCTTCGTTTCTATATTCTAAGTCAATAAGGAGGATTTGATTCTTAAGAGCTGCCTCTAGGTCAGGCTTCACAGGATTCGAGGTTCTCTGCTTGAAGGATATAGGATCCATTCTAAGCAACCTGGACTCTCGGCACGTCTTCCCATAGAGCACTGCTCCTAAGTATCCATTACCTCCATATTTTATGTTAGTGAGGGGGATTTGATCCTAAGAGCTGCCTCTAGGTCGGGCTTCACAGAATTAGCGATTCTCGGCTTGAGGGATATAAGATCCACTCTAAGCAATCAGGCTATTGGCACGTCTTCCCATAGAGCACTGCCCCTAAGGATCTCTTGGAAACAATAGAGGTTATCCAAGCCTACGCATATACATATGACTGGCTATCAGTATATATACTGCCTACATGAGATTATAACAATCTCGAGACTAGGGAAACTATAACAATTTCCTCTAGCCCCCTCCAAATATAGGAATCCATCTCTAATGAATATATGATTCATTCTATATGGCATCACCTTTAAGCTCAAATCAGCTAAGAACTCTTTGGAAAGCACTCAAATAGCACTCCTAGAAGCAGAAGAACAGCTTGCTACAATTACAAAATTCAGGGAGCAAGAGAATGAAGAGAGGGCTAAAAAAATCAAGCAAGTGATTGATGAGCTTAATAGGCTTCAAGAAGATTTTGATTTGGAATAGATTCCTAAAGTTGCATGCTCAAAAATGGGGCAACAAGAGAATTGGTTTAAATCCAAGAATGAAAATAACTTCCAACCTATTGATAATTCACTTTTTGAAATTGATGCAGAGTTAACTTTTGATAATCCATTTTTTGTGATGGAAGCTGGGACATTTTTTTTATTTTAGTAATACCTTTGCCTTTGATGACATCACGAGATATGAGATCCAAGTGATTATTTGGGATATCCAAGACTAAAGATTAGAGTGGAGCATGCAAGCGAATTTTACACTAGTGGCATGGCGAGGTACTTCAACTTGGTTCTTTAGGATGGCTATTATGCTGGACCGTGAAATATAAAACAAAGACTTGGTACATTGGTATTCAAGATGTAATCAGAATGGTGCAATGAAGATGTAGTGAAGCATTCTACATTTGGGATCTTGGTATTGGCATACAAGTTCAAGCAAAGAGAAGCAACAATTTTCTAGGCTGACTTGGGATCCTAGTATATACACAAACTGCAGCCAAGAGAATTTTCTATAATATGGTTTGAGGACAAGCAATATTTGAGCGAGGTGGACTGTAATGTCCCTTTTTAACAGACTATAGAAAACGATTAAACTTAAGTTTTCAAAAAAAAATAAGTTAAGAGGACAACTACTAGTAATTACTTAAAAGTGCTCTTATAGGTGACTTAAGTTGTGTCGCTAGGCATCAGCTTCAGAGATGCAATTTAAAGGTCATATTTTTGTGGGGAAATAAAAAGCTTAAAAGAAAAATTAAAACATTTTCTCTCAAAGAAAGTTAAAAAGGAGTTGAGGAGAGGAAAGAAGATTCATTTAGAAAATTTACAATTTCTCTTTCTGAGATTCGTGCCTATGGCCAAACTCCTACCTGTGGGGTGAAAACCCTGATAGGTTCCTGATGAGTGAAAATCCAAAAGGTTGAAGCTGAGGATGAAAACCCTTTGCCTTCAACAGAGCAATTCTATCCAATGATCGAGAGTGAGCTGAAGATTTAAGATTTGGGGATGAAAAACCCTCGAATTCACATAGGAGCTAATGCAGGAAATGGAAAGTTAGATTCATAGTGAGATATTTATTCCATATGAACCAGTTAATAGTTTGCAAATTTATTGAGATTGCAGGCAATAATAAATTTGCTAAGATTGTAAGATAGAAGTTATTAAGGTGTTTCATTTTTATTGCTTCATCTGGAAAATAATTATTGGATGCTATAATTGTTATGAGTATTGGTGGGGTTTTGTTGGGCACCTCTAATTTACAAGTCATGGAAGTTAAAATCAAGTCGTGGAACATTCTCCAAAGGCAATGTGAGCATTGAGGATAATAAACATAAGATGTGGCTTCAATTAACTGCCAGGCACACCCTTTAAGGGTCACATATAGGATATTGGGAAGAATAAATCATTTCCAAGAGGTCGCGAGGCCTTCCAAGGATGCATCTGAAGATTTAGTCTAAGCTGCTGCCATTGATCACAATTTAAAGAATAGTCGTGTCAGGCAAGAAGAGATCCAGACAAATTCATGAACTGATCAAGGGAAGGCACTGCTATGATAAACCAAGAGGTCGTGCCAAGAGAAGAGGCATACAGGAGACGCGTCAAATGCATATCTATAGGTGCATCTCTGTTCAAGGCATCACTATTTGCATTTCAAATTGTCTATCCAAAAAACTAGCCACCTAGTCATGGTTTCCTTTTTACAGCAAGTTGTCTTCAAAATCTATGAGGTCAGGGCTGCTATTTAACTCTAAAATTTGTGATGAAATATTTATTACTTGTTAAATCTACGACATCAGAAGTTTTCGCTGAAATTAAATATTGTGAACGGGCTACATTACATGTTTGCAATAGCTAGAACTGTCATGTGTAATTCAATTAATGTATGAAATTTTATCAAACACTTTATATCATTCGGAGAAAACTTGCAAAAACAAGAAAACAAACATTATGTAAGCCAAAAGCCAATAAGGATTATTACAAAAGGCTACACTCCATGAGTCTTTCAATGGAACCATCAGATTCCTCTCAAGAAATGATATAAAACTTAAGAGAGCAGTCAATTTTGAGTGTATATGATCAAGCTATTTATTACCTTGTAAGTATCAAGTCTTTGACAGAGAGTCATTGAAAGACCGTTTCAAACATGGTCCTTTTCTCAAATTTCCAAAAAACGGTCTTCAAAATGCTGTTGCCTCCAAGAGAACATTGATGACATCACACATGCAGGGTCAAATTATTTTATAACTATTTAACTTAGTTTCTCTACAATTTTATCACCCCCATATCTCATTAGGTCTCCTTTGACTTAAATATAATTCTTCTTGTCCCATTTCGTTTTTGTGGGCAAAGTTATGAGTTGCTTTTCATAACACTGATGGTAAGCTTGTACCAGATTCTTAATTTTTTTTAACGGGTCGTATGTGCCCCATAATTGTTACTCCACATGTATATTAGAGCTCCTTGGGCACCTTATTGTCATGGACATTTATTATATAGAAACTTTGTGAAATGTTTTTTTTTCTATACATAAATTTAGCAATTCGAAGAATCCAATCTACAACTATGATTTAATCCTCCCTGTAGCTTAATTTTCTCAACAGAAACCAAGCACAACAATTCTGCCATAAATCATATCTCAACAACGGGACAAATGAAATAAAATAACATTAACTTCAAACTATGTCAATTTAGAGTTCATTTATATGTATGCTAGCCAACAAGAAAAATGTTATACCCTTTACAAATTTAACTTCAAAACCCTCCCCTCCACAACTCAACCAAACAGGGCAGCTATAATTCTTAGTTAATAGCATTTCGAATTTAGAGTTCATTTGAACATATCTGAGCTGCAGAGACCTTACCTTACACAAAATTTCAACCCTTTCATCAATCCAGAACAATTAAATTTCAGAGCAACTTTCCTAGTTAATACAATGAAAAGGGCAACTAACTGGTAAATAATACAAACATAGAACTTTACGAACATTTCAAATTCGGAATTTATTTTGACATATCTTAGCCGCAGAAATGAAACACTGTGCGGACTTTCAACCACTATCAAAATGCAAACAAAACATTTAATTTCGTTTTCAATCCCTGTTTAATTCAACGAAAGAGGGTGGGTAAGTTTCTTTTGTTAACTCCGTGGTGAAATGTGATGAGCTCTAGCGGTAAATCCTCAGAACTCTTGAGGAGAATAGAATTGAAATCCGCTCGGGTCATGTTACATGTTAAAAATGCACAAAGACTTAAATAAGCATAGTTACCAGGTTCCAAAATTTTTACTCATTCAAGAATTAAAAAAATAAACAGTAATCCAGAAATTTCAACAAAAAAGGTAAAACTTCTGTAGGAATTGAAAAGTCTGAAGTCTGGACTGAATTGGACAAATCCAATCATTCCAAAAAATCCAGATCTCTCAATTTAGTATCTACGATTATATGTATAATTATTGAATGTTTAACCAATAAACTCACGCAGCTAATTCTAGGCATTTAAATGTACAAAAGCTCGACTTTATAGATGTTAATGTTCTTTTCTAGTGTAAATTTTGTTGATAGCGATAAATACGGTATTGGGAAAAATGTACAAACTACCACATTCATTTCTAGGTGTGGCTTCCACGATCGATCGAAGCGGAAGAGGGTCATGAATCTAAGCGAAGGAAACACCACGAGGGAAATTTACCAATCAATAAAAAAGCTTCTGTCCACGCATCGAATTTAAAAACATTTCAAATATAGAATTCACGAAATAAACATCTCTCAGCTGCCGAAAACTAACCCAAACGAAATCTCGACATCTGTTAAACTTCAAAACACTTTCCTGCCTAGATGAACTAAAAAGTCAACTAAAATTATGCGGAAACACAATAATTTATAAATATCTCAAATACAGATATGAATTTAACAAGCCTTGGAAAATACGAAAAAACAATTAAAATGCAAAACAACTTCACCAATTAATTCAGCCAAAATAGCGGATATTTTAATGATAAGGCTCTGAAATTCATCGAAATTCACATTTAGGGATGAATTTACCATAAAACTCATTAAAATTTATCAACGTTTCAAATCTAAGAATAAATTTATTATAATATTCTGTGAAATTCATCAACACAATCTAGAATTCATTTTAGTCGCAAAAATACAACCCTGCACGAAATCTCGCCGTTTCTAAGAATCTATATTATCAAAAGAAAGAAAGAATAAGAAATTGACGATAACTGTCCCCACTGGTGTTTGTTTTCAGAACATAGAGTCCAAATGCATACCTCTTAGAGCCGCCATGCTAAATACAGTAAATTCTCGTGTAAAATATGTTGGATTTAATCTAAAAGGGCTGTCGCCAAACCCTACAAAACATTTTTAACTGGTAAGAAAAATGTACAACTAGATGATAAAATTGAATGGCATTGGAAATCACGAACAGTATAAAATTTATGTTTTTCCGAACCAGCGGAGATTCTGAGAAATTGGCAGTCGCATTCGATGGACCGAAACGAATTACAAGCTCTCGTAAAATCTTTCAATTTTTTCTTTGGGCCTGCTCTGGGAAAGAATTTGTGAAGCAGAAGAAATGTAAGAGAATATCAAAAAGATTTTTTAAAGATGTCAGTGGATGTCCCCGTCTGTCTTGAGTTTTAAAGATAAATCGCACGTGGTGGCATCTTATTCGTTCCGGCCAATGAAAGTCTTTGTTTTTTTGCTGACGTGTCGCGTTGGTACGGACGAAGTTTCTTTTGACTTGACAAACGTGACCGAAGGCATTTTACTTTTTCAAAGGAAGTTTGCGCTGTAATTGAATAATCTTCTCAAAACTTCCGAAATGAAATCGTGGAGGCGGGAAAGGAAAATTAATTATTTTTTTAATGTTTTTAAAGATATTTTAGGAGATAAATCCACCGTCCCAAACATGTAGCGTGGAATTAGAGTGGCCAATAATAAACAAACTAGCAATCGCACTTTAGTGTGCAATGGGTACGCCATATTAATGTCTGTTTTATTTTGCAATGAAATATTTGATTTCAATTTTAGAAGTTTTCAATCACAAATATTTTGTAGAAATATTGTAAAATAAGAAGTATGCATTTAGTAAATAGGTATGTGGTACATAAATGTAAGTATGCATTGGCAATGGTGTTTGCCTCATTTTGAATAACATATTAGTTTTGTATGATTACATTAGTTCTGTTGTATTTATCAATGTAATTTTTGAATTCAAGTTTAA
>MU226895.1:6119502-6171566 GCA_018584345.1 Thuja plicata
TAGGTTCCCTTTACCATCCAGGAGCTTGGCCTTACCATTCATGAATTCTACCTTGAGGCCAATGTTGTTCAATTATTCTACACTGAGTAGATTTCTCCTCAATCCTTCAACCCAATAAGCATTATCACATTTGATTCCTTCTGTCAGAGTAATGCAACCTTTTCCTTTCACAAGGCAAGGTTCATCATTCCCAAAACTGACACTCCCACCATCATAGTGTTCAAGATGTTTAAATTTTGTTTTATCATCAGTCATGTGATGAGAACAACCACTATTAATTATCCATGTGTCATTTTTACTGATGTGTGAGAAAAGTGTTGTCTTTTCATCTTCTTCATCTAACTCATTCTTAATAGAAATATAAACCATTTCATCTTCTTCTTCATCACTTTCAGAATCTTTAGCAATATAATAAGACTTCTTACCTTTATCCTTGTAGCTTTTTTAGTTCTTGAAATCCTTGTATTTTTCGAACTTTTTCTCATCTTTGTCTTCTTTGTTCAGACACTTTGCAGTAATGTGACCAACCTTATTGCATGAAAAACAAATCAATGGTATCTTTCCTTTGTATTTTCCTTTTGCGGCTCTTCTTGCAAGTAATGATTCAATGATGTCAAGATCTTCATTATCAAATTCATCATCACTGTCACTTTCAATCTGCTTCCCTTTTGAGTAGCTATCCTTTTTACCAAGGTTTACTTTGGCTTTGAATGCAGACTCAAGATTGCTAGAGCTAGAAGAGTAATTGTCAAAGTTGTCCAACTCAAAATTTTTAATCCTTCCCACTAATATATCCAGAGTTATGTCCTTATTGCACCTCATCTCTTGAATAGCTGAAACTCTAATAGCATAGATAGGAAGTACAATTATTAGTACCTTGCTGACCACTGTTGTATCTTCAATTATTCTACCTCCATCTCTAATGGCACTCACAACTTTCTTGATTCTTTCACTATATCTTGTAATGTCTTCTCCTTCTTTCATTTTCATTTGGTCAAATTGTCCTCTTAGACTTTCTGCTTTGGCTCTCTTTACATTTTCATCCCCTCCATAAATGTCCTATAATTTATTCCACATATCATAGGCTATAGGGCAGTCCTTGACTTCATCAAATTCTGAGTAGCTGAGTGAAGAAGCTATATCAATCATCATTATGTTATGAAGCTTCTATTACATCATCTGTTCCATAGTCATAGTCCCCGTTGGTTCCACATATTTGCTTTCCAAAAATTGTAAACTAGCATCTCTGGTAGTAGATAGATGTAGCTTCATTAGCTCTTACCATGCTAGGAAGTTGTCTTTGTTTAGCTTTGGGATCTCCCTTCTGTAAGACATCTCTGATCTTTAGCTTGGGTATTAAAACCTTATCTGAAAGTACTTGAATCTCTGATACCAATTATTGGAAATGAGATAAGTAACTAAGAGGGGAGGGGTGAATCAGTTACTCCAAAACAAATCCTTTGTCCCTTAGATGTCTTAAATACTTTAACACCGTTACTCGGTCAATTAAGATATTCTTCTGTAACTCGGGTGTCAAAGAAATCTTTATAATATTCAATGCAATTATACTTTAGTGATTAAGTGTAGAAACATAAAGCATGAAACAAATAACATATACATAGGTGACACCAAGATTTAACATGGAAACCCAATATGGGAAAAACCATCAATGTAACTAGTTACTATTTTTTACTCTTCTGAAGTGAGCCCTGTTAGGAGCCAACCTTGTTAAAGGTTACAATAACACACTATTAGGTGTGACCCTGTTAGAGGATTTAATCACCCTGTGAGGAGTTTCCTTGTTAGAGGTCTTCAACACTTCAACATATAAATGCTGCCTTGTGAGAGGATTTACAAAATACTGTTAAGTCTACTCTGTTAAGAGATTTGAGATCACTGCTACAATTGTTAAAGAGTAACAATGAATTGACCTGTATGTGTAAGCAACTGTCTTTGCTAATTTAGATATTTGTTCTGATTATGACTGGATCCTTGTTGATTAGATGTTCTATTGTAGCTCTGAGTGATCAATCATAATCCTATCTGATTTTTCCTTCACTCTTCATGTCACAGAATTCCACACTTCTGCTTTTTCCTTCCATTTCTACTTGCACACTTTTTCTCTCTTTTATTCAATCCAAACTTGACCTTTCATATATATGATGAGCCCTACCAAGTCAGATTGGATATAATTCTAAATAATAAATCACAGTTCAGTCGGCCTTATATAATCAATTAATTATAGAATGTAAATCACTGTTAGTCGGCTGCCACTAAATGCCTGACCATGACTAAAATTCTCGAGTGACTCGGTCAACACTGAACTTCTTCAATACCCGACTGAACCCAGTCAACATTGAAATAACTCATTCTATTCACCAACTGTGCTTGGTCTGAATGTAGACATTTGTGTAACATCACTACACAAGTGTATATATATGTGTAACATCAATGACAATATACAATTGAATAATTGTCTTCAATAATTTTATCTTTGTCATGTGTTCTATGTATGTATCATTTCCATATTATATCTTTGGCATGTGTTCTATGTATGTATTATTTCCATATTTTGTATTTTTCATGCATTGTATTTATGTGTGTATGTTCATTTTCCTATTATATCTTTTCCATGTGTTGTATGTATGCATTATTTTCATACTACATCTTCATTCTCCAATAGCCATATGGTGAACTATACTTTTGAGAGCACCAAAATGTTGATTGCAAGATTCATGGTAGATAGGGTGCAATTGAAATAATGTTTTGTCAAATACATTATGTTATTTAACATTTATTTTACATGTGTTTATTTGAAAGACTCCATTGGTGTGAGGTTGGAATAACTAAACCTCTGATTTGCTTTTCAATTTCCTTCATTTGTACATGTGGCATGCCCACTGAGACAACCTTTGATCCTTTATAGCTTTGGTTGTCATTTTATTAATGTTATTATTTTGGTGTTACACCATGTTTGAATAGATCTAAAAGTACTTTGCATTATTTATTTATAATCCTTGCAGTCAATGTAATGAAATATCTTTACATCATTCTATTAAATATTTAATGTGCCTTGTATTTCTATTAAAAAAAGTTCAACATTTTTTCTTTACATTGTTCAAAAAGCTCAACATATCTTATTTATATTATAGTTCAATGTACTTGGTTTACATTGTTCAAACAATTCAACATGCTTTATTTATGCTTGTATATTCCTTTGATGCATTTTATCAAACAATTTAATGTTCTTTTTAGTTTATACTTTGATATTTTCTTGAGACATTAAGTAAAATAGCTTGTGTACATCCTATGTTTCTACACTTCACATTAGAATTTAGGAAAATAACTAACATGCTTCACACACATTCTATAATCAAATTGTCTCATTGCTTGAGGTGACATCCTGGAGGTATTTTTTTAAATAGAAAACATGCCTTGAATAGTTCCACATGTTGCAGCAATAAAAATGATTTTTATGCCTTGTATGTTCTTCCACATCTCTCATTTGTCTACCCGAGCTTGCAAAGATTGCTATGTGCATTTTATTGAAAGTATTCAAATCTTTCTCAATAAATCCAATCTATGCATATCCTAAAAATCTCCTTAAAATATCTATGAACTTCACAGATCTTTGATATCTCTCACAAGGTCTGAGATATGGATCTCAAAAAATTGTTGCCCAATTTGGCTTAGTGCGCCATGGGAACACTTCGATACGACATGCCCCAAAACATTTTTGATGATACATGAGCAAAGAAAGGTCTCCCTTAGCATTTACCCATCCAACTAGAGCCAATGGAGCTGACGGTTTGGTCCCATGATGAACGGTTTGAAAGATACACCATTAATCAACTTTCAACTGAGCAACAATGCAAAGTTTTGCACCAACTAAAATCGGGTTGCCCAATAGAATATGATTGGAATCTCCTAGAACTGATCTACTCACTTTTATTCCTTCCCAAGTTGGTCCTTGTGCACTTCATGGATCTTTTATATCTCTCACGAGGTCCGAGATATTGATCTCCAAAAATTGTTGCCCAATTTGGCTTAGTGCACCTTGGGAACACTTCGGTCTGACATGCGCTGGAAATTTTTTGATGCTACACGAGTGAAGAAAGGTATTCCCTAGCATTTACCTTGCCAACTAGAGTTGATGGAGTTGACGGTTTGGTCCCACAACAAACGGTTTAAAAGATGCACCATTGAGCAACTTTCAACTGAGCAACAATACAAATTTTTGCACCAACTGAGATCAAGTCGCCAAATGGAATCTGAGTGGAATCTTTCAGAACTTATGTACTTGTTTGTAGGACTTCCCAAGACAGTCCTTTTGCACTTCATGGATCTTTGATATGTTTCACGAGGTGCGAGATGTGGATCTCCAAAAATCATTACGCAATTTGGCTTAGTGCACCTCGGGAACACTTTGGTCTGACATGCATCAGAATATTTTTGATGCTATGTGAGAGAAGAAAAGTATTCCCTAGTGTTTACCTAGCCAACTAGAGCCAATGGAGCTAACAGTTTGGTCCCACGAAAAATAGTTTGAAAGATGCACCATTGAGCAACTTTCAACTGAGCAATAATGCAACCTTTTGCACCGAGCAAGATTGGGTCACCAAATGGAATCCAAGTCGATTCTCGTAGAACTGAGATAAATTCTTGTAGGGATTCCCAAGATGGTGCTTTTTCACTTCACGGATCATTGATATCTCTCACGAGGTCCGAGATATGGATCTCCAAAAATTATTGCCCAATTTGGCTTAGTGCACCTTGGGAACACTTCGGTCAGACATGCGCCAAAATGTTTTTGATGCTACGCAAGTGAAGAAAGGTCTCTCTAGAAATTACTTGGAAAAATGGAGCCAATGGAGCTGATGTTTTGGTCTCATGATGAATGGTTTGAAAGATGCAACATTGAGTAAATTTAAACTGAGCAACAATGCAACTTTTTGCATCAATCGAGATCGGGTCACCAAATGGAATCCAAGTGGAATCTCCAAGAACTAAGATATGTTCTTGTATTCCTTACCATGATGGTCCTTGTGCACTTTATGGATCTTTGATATCTCTCACGAGGTCTGATATATGGATCTCCAAAAATTGCTGCCCAAATTGGCTTAGTGCACCTTGGGAACACTTTGGTCCGACATGTGCCAACACGTTTTTGATGCTACGCAAGAGAAGAAAGGTCTCACCTAGAATTTAACTGACCAATGGGAGCCAATGGAGCTGAAAATTTGGTCCCACAATGAATGGTTCTTGATGCTCTCGAATTGTTAGTGGTATGTGACTGACAGAGAAGCATAGACTAGATGCTTGATTCTCCATAACTTTTGATGGGTATTGTTTCAAGACCCAAAAATGGAGAAATGATGTTCTCTCATGTTCCCCAAGGTGTCCCAAGTGTTATATTGGCAGAGTTCAAGGTTTGAAGGGTAATTCCTTCATTAAGTGTCCCAATTAGCCCTTTCAAGCCAAAGTGAGGTTTCCTAAGTTATAGGAGTTGTCCAAGATTTCAAGACTTGTCCTTTTAGGAAAAGTGCTGCCCCAACTAGTAATCTTTGATCATACAATTAATTTCAAAGGAATTTTGAGAGATTTTGAAGTAAAACTAGAAAAGGTATTCTATACGGATGAATTTTTCATGTAATTCTACAGGTTTTTGCAATTGTATGGATCTATACGGATGAATGAGGGATTAAGACCAATTGGAGAAGTTGAGGATTGGAAATCACTTTCATTTGCAACTGGTTTGGGCTCCTAAAGGATTAATGCTATATTAATGGAGATGACATTGATATCCTTGCTTTCCCCAAAGAGTGGTTTAGATTATCTTTAGTGTTAAGGGTAAGGAAGTTGATATATGTAATGTCTGTGCTAAAAATGGCCACCGTGATAGAACTACATATGACCACTGAATTAGCGCTACATTGTTTTGATACTATGTGGGATTCATAGGTGAATGATTGAACACACATTTGCACAAAAAAACCACAATATTTAAATCAAATACTTTACTACTTTGAACACATTCAATGAAGCCTTATATTTTATTTTACAAGAAATTATAAGACATCTTATCTAACACATTAAACAAAGCTTTAAATTTTTTTTGTCAAATATTTGCATTCTTTCATGTATTTCATCATTATACAAGTTTGACTGTACACACCACCTTTCGCACAAAATCATTGTATATCATTGATACAACATATTATGAATAAATATATCAATGTTATCAAAAGTCAGAGATATAGAATTTCTCAAAATCTTAGATACACAACTATATATAAAAATTTGAAGTGTCATTTCCTCTTCTAAAGTGTATAAGTTTAAGACATGGTACTCGATGACATCTACATTCCAATCCCTGCATTCAGAAGGCACAAGAAAAAAATAAGTTTATAGGTTGACAAAAAGATTATAAATGTATAAGTAACTAAATGAACCAAAGAACATGACTAGCCAATGCATAGTGAATTTTACAATCATAAATGATCTGGGCTAATCAAATACACACCTCAATCTCATATATCCATCATATATGTATCCAACTTAACTTACAATCCACATACAAAACCAAGTTTATTGGCTCAAAAAATAAAGCAAAAAACTATAATGAATGTATTGAACGTAACCATAATGAACATGGAAAACCTTGCAGTGAGTTGCACTTACCTATTGAAGTGTGGCTGAGAGGTAATCTCTCTGTTTGAGACTATTCAATATTTCTTCATGATCAACAGTACGAATAGTCCAAAGTTCATTTGTCTTTGGTTTTCCTCGATGTTTCTATTAGGGATTTTTCTTGCAAGAACACTAAAGACTATTTGGAAGATTTTTCTTATACATTTTTAACTTAACTTTATGCAAGAAAAGCCTAGTTTATGAGGATTGGATAATATCCTCTTTCTTTTTGAGCTCCAAAAACTCGGGAAAGTATTACCTTTGAATGATTACTGACTTGCAATACTACTTACAGTGGATTAGATTTATTTACTAGTTTCCTTAATGCCTTCTACTGTACCAATTGATAAAAAACTATGCAAATGACTGTGATTAATCTAATACAGATCTTAATAAGACAAACTATTATCTTGACAATAAAAAATAGTAATATGATAAGGATTATCATCCTTCTTCCTTTTATAGTTCTCTGAACTTAGGAGGGTTAACCTACTGATTCTCTCTTGAAGGAATTAGTAAACTGAATTGTATACTCTATAATATAATTACTTGTAAATATATGATTTTTATGAATGAAGTGTGATTGATTGATCTTAAATATTGGATAGTTAAAAACTACTTTCCAAACTATAAACCAATGCCCAATCCTTGGGCTATAGAGTCAATATCTGGTATAAAATCTGCAATAAGGTGATTAATGAGAAAATATGCAACAAAGATAGAATGACTTACAGACTATCCTCTAGTTCTATAACTCTATTATCAAATCTTAATACTAATGTTAAGTTCTCTGGGGTCACTTGAAATAATTACTCCTTCATTGAAGGAACTCACAAATGACTGCACAATCACCTTGTGATTAGTATGTCTAAATGCCTTACAAATTAAACATACAAGAACTATCATAGTAATGAAAAGAGACAACCAAGATAAAGAACAAAGATTGCAATATTTTATATTAATGTTTTAATGCTTCAAAATACATTTAGATAGATAAAAAGTATAGAGGCTCTGACAAATTTTAATAGTCTGCCTTGTAATTATATTCCATCATCTTTAAAATGTTACAATATGCTCATATATATAGCCTAAAACCATACTGAAATCCTTAAAAAGTAAGGATGCAACAAGCTTTGAATGGTTCTAAACCTAACGCTAAAAACATAGAAAAGGACAAAAGACAAGAAGGGACCAAGCGGTGGATGGACAAAAATGAAGAATAAAATATGATTTGGATCTTGTCTTCCTGTGATCACTGGCACCTTTTTCTGTATGTGTTTAGGATAGCCTCCAATAGTTGTAGTGAGATTAAGTGACTGCCATTACAGGCTAATATACACTTATCTTTAAGATGATTAACCTCCCTATGCTCAAAGAGCAGGTACCAGGTGTTCCTCTATTCTTCATCAATAATATCTAGGTCAACAGTGGCAGGATTTTTCTTTCTGGGCTTTGCTAAAGTGTCCCATGTTGTGACATCATTTTTTTCTAGCCAATTAAAGCTTTGAATGTTCTCCAGCTGTTTCTTCTGCCTTTCCCACCTAACATCTGTAATTCTCTTGACATCTGTTACAATTTTTTTGAAATCTACTTCTGCCTTAATAGCCTCATCTAAAATCTTATTGTGTCTTTCCATATCTAACTCGCCATTGTTAGAAATATATACCTCTTTATTAGGTAATAAAGTATCAAATTTTGTGCTCCATACTCCTAATGGCTTGATTTAATTTTCCTTTGACCTGATTGATGACACAAATTTATTATAGTCTGGGCCAAACATATTAAGTTTGGCCTCAATTTGATTTGCCTTGCCTTTGAAAAAGGACAAGGTTATCCTAATATGTTATATCTCTTCTCCAACCCGGGTTACAATTTCTGGAAAATCTAATCTCAATGGTTGCAATGATGCTAACCTCTCAAATAACCCACTTCTAACTAACCATGTTGCATAATAGGGGTTCAAAATTGATATAAAATTATTCACCTCAACTTGAAGGCCTGGCAATTTACCATAGGAACCATAAACTACATCCACTTTATTTTTTAAAACATTTATCCTATGTTGCAAAATTTGCATTAAGGCTCCTAAAATAACTTTATTATGCTCTTTAATAACTGGCTTTATTTCCAATGTAGCATACCCTATATCTTTAGTTTGGATCTCAACACCTGTAACCTGCTTAGGTGAAATAGGAGCAACCTCAGGAATTTCTTGCAACTTCTGGGTTAAGTCTGCAATTATCTTTTCCACTGCACTTATTTTGATCAAGAACAACTCCCTATCCTTTATAATTAAGCTAGTTTCATCAAATAGCTTTTTAAATATATTTGAAAGCTTCTCTATTTCAGCCTCATTTAGTTTTGCATAGTGTGACAAAACTTGGGAGATTTTTAGGTCACATGTATTATGAATTGACCAAATTATTTTATCTCCCTCCATCTTTTCTTGGACATTGATCAACGATGGCTATGGATCCTTTGGTTCCAAAGACCACATGCCTAGGGTTTTTGATTTTTCATCATAAACACACCCCTTTATCATTTCTCTTACTTGAGCTTCTGAAGATAATTTTATGTCCGACTGCCTTCTAATTTGATCTATAATAAAGGGAGATGCCAAATCCCATCCTTGAACAAGGAGCATACCACTAGACTTAACTAGTTGTCTTTTTTCATCTGGATTCATTTTCTTAGACTCAGGATCATAATCCTAGAGAGCTTGCATGGCCTCATCTATTATTGCTTCTCCTCATTGTAATTTCAATTGGGCTGCAACTTGTTCCTGCTTAGCCCATATAAGGAAATCTATGAACTCCTTAGTCTTGATGAATTCATCATCCTTCAAGAACTCTTCTTGTTGCAACTCTCTTTCATCCTGGCCTAATAAGATAGGTAATTCAACATTTTCATCTGTATCTTCCCTTTTATTCTTACCCTCTCTTATCAAATTCCTTAGCTGATGGTGATAGGCACTAGTTCTAGTAAACAAGGCACCTATTCCATCATTTTTCTTCTTATGTGTCTGATAAGGTTCCCCTATTTCTACTTTCTATTTCGTCTTTGGAGGCTCTACAGCTACCTCAACCTCTTGTTGTTCTGTTACATCAATGATATTTTCCTCATTTTGAGGTGGCTGATCAATTGGTGGTGGGATGTGTATCGAGTAACTACTGTCACTATACTCTAAGGATGACTATTTGTTTGGCCCTCTGTCCTTATCCTCTATTGATTCTTCTAATTTATTACACAATGTGGCATAACACTCAACCATCTTATCCAAGTTCTCTAGATATGGTGTATCAGGGAAAAATCCTCCAAATTGGATTCCTTTTTTCTTTACTTATTGCTTCAAGTTCATCAACTCATGATACTTATGAGATCTATCCATAACCTCCTCATCCTCCAGAATATTTCTTATAATATCCTCTTCACGATATTGTTCATGATCTTTGGTGAAAGGGATGGAAGGGGTCAAAAGCTTCTTGGCACTTTTGATAAAGCCCTCTGTGTCTATGTACCTGTACAAGGTCACAACCATTCTATAATGCATCAGCCATTGATTGAATGGATCATATGCTCTCTTTCCAATTATGAAAACATTGGCAATGAACTTCCTGGGAGTAAATGTCCCCTGTCAGTGTGGAGTAAGGTGCTCCCTATCAATCAACATCAGTTTCCATAAGAATTCCATGACTGCAATTCTGGGAGGCACTCTATATGGTAGTATATGGGGTGGTTGAGAACAACCATAAACCCTTATCAATGTTAAGTTGGTGCGATAATAAAAATCACCCCAATCATGGTCACCAGTCCATTTATCAACAAAAAATAGGGCTTGATAAGTTGTAAGACCTTAATTGGCAACCTTGTCATGTCTGTTCCAAGATTTTCCAAAATAGGGTATACCATCCAATTTTGAAATGCACAAAAATCATTTTCCCTAGCAGTGTAATTCCACGCCCTTACCCAGAGTTGTATAGGGTTGGCCTGATTATAATAAAATCTCCTAGGCCTGAAATTGGGCTGGTCCATAATGTTGAAATTATAAAAAAAAATGAGGCGCGTCAATAATGAATACTAGAAGAACTTGGGGTTAGACTCCTTCTAGATGTCCACAAACCCTTGATGCATTCTGTCAATTATATATTGAATGTAATCATAATCAGTGCTGGTGTGTTGATTCTGCAAATCTAGGGCAATCATCAAAAAATCAGAGGAAATCCTCTCTCTTCCACTATCTACCCATAAAACCCTACACAAGGCATAGACTATGTATTTCATATAAAATTATAGATCCTTGTAGAAGTAGGGTGTAGTATCATTTGGAATAGGGGCTATGTAATTTATTTTTCCCCTTGGTACATGCAATTGAATCAATTTTGACACTATGATGGATTCTCTTATATACCTAGTAGCTTGAGCTTTGAGGTTGATTTTTGTGGCACATGTGTTATATATGTTGAACTCCTTCATGAAAGATGCCCTATCGAGGGTCACTAAGGCTGTGCCATCATTTTTCTTTATACTCTTGGAAATAGGATCATATCTCTTAGCCAGCTCAAATATGAAATCAACATCTACAAATACATCAGGAACAACTAATTTGGCCAATCCTATTGTCCAAGGATTTGAGATAGGGACAACATTATCACTATTTTTATGGAAATAATTGAACAGATGATAACCTGAACAATCTGGAGTTTTAGCATCCCTAATCATTGACATCTTATCTCCAAAAAATTCATCATTTACCTTCTTTCCCTAGTTCGTTCCTGGGAGAAGAGCAAAGGAATTCATCTAAATAGCTTTTCTTTCCTTTCTGGTTTTCATCTCCATCTTCACTCCCTTCACTAGTTGATGCTCGGCTTTATGTTGGTTTACTCATCTTTTCTTTACCGATATTGAAACAAATCTCCTACAAAACCTCACTATAGGCTGTGAATTATCTGCAAACAGAACTTCTTAGTACTGAAAACACCACAAATCACAATGATCTTTGAATTCTGAACCAAAGAAAACACTTTCTTCAAAACACACTACTTGAAAACTTTGCTCTCTTGGAAAATGCTAATCACTTAGAAAATCTTAAGCTCTGAAAACTTGGAAGCTTGTAAGAAAAAATGACCATGGTTATGATTATTTATTCTAGAAAATCAATGCATCCATCTCTTTAAAATTCATGAACTTATAATTCAATCACTTCAACCATTAGTTTACGTGCTATGACATCAATTTTTCTTCTAGCCATGGCATTAAAAGATGACATGAAATCAATTTTGAATGAGTACTTTCTTATTAAAACCTTATAATATTTGAAAAGAGATCAAAATCATATATGATTGGCCGTTCTTAAGTACAACTCAACTACTTTTTACACCCTAGCATGATCTCTTCTCTCTGATTGGCCGATGAATTTTCAAATGCGGCATGGGAGAAACCTTCATTTTACCTCATTTATACTCTAGTTTTCTCTTGAGACTGAGCGACTATGTAATCTCCCTGTCATGGATGAAATCCTTAACTCAAATTCTCTATCGAGATTTAACACAAGCTACATGATAAACATCTCAATCAACGGTTATCTTTTAATCACTAAGCAGACAAACTTAACTCATATTCCTTCTGAGACTTAGCGACTAAGGCTTCTCTTAGAATAACTATGTCTTAACCTCTAGTCACTTTGAGAGACTACACGACTGAAGAAAATCAAATTCGCAAATATATTTCACTTAACTCATAGTTTCATCAGAGATTCGACGACCACCGTGGATCTTGTTTTAATCAGACGGCTCGCAGGAGATCTCTTATTCTTTTCATACTTTCTTCTTTTTAACTGAGACTTAGCGATCACTATTTGATCAACCTTAAATCTTTGGTTCTCGTGAAATGTCTTTGAATTTTCTTTTAACTGTAGTTGCTTCTGAGATTTCATGACTTAAGTAATCTCTAAGTCACAGAATGAGTCTTCTTAACCTTAGGTTTATACTGAGATAAAGTGACTAAGCAAATCACTTAGAATAAACTTAACATGTGTCCATTTACCTCTTAATCACTTATAATTCTTTAACTTTTTGACTTTCATCAACGACTTCTCCTTGGCCATTAGATCTTCTCTTTGCGCGGCTCAGATTGTTCGCACTAATTCAAACTGCATTTCCTTTTAATCCATTTATCTCTTAATAATCTTATTGAGAATTTTCAACTGAACAAATCTCATAGTCACCGAAGAAATCACTTATCTCTTAATTTTCTTTGATACTTAAAATCAACCATAAGATCCTTCTTTATTTTCATCTACGGTAGTCACTAGATCTCCTTAGCTTTCATTAATCTGATCATTTATCTCCTGACTAAACACTGGCCACAAGATCTACTTGAAACACATGATTGTCGCTTAATCTCATATCCTT
Organism: Thuja plicata; assembly: GCA_018584345.1. NCBI lineage: Eukaryota > Viridiplantae > Streptophyta > Pinopsida > Cupressales > Cupressaceae > Thuja > Thuja plicata. Next base: position 6,132,603 of record MU226895.1, read on the forward strand.
GAGGGAATATTCCATTTCTTATAGAGATAACCTAACTGAAAAAAAAACTTCAACTCTTTTACTAACCATGATCTTCATTTAGAGACTGCGCAACTGAAGAATTTCAAAGTCACTGATATATTTCTTAACTCAAGAGTTTTCATGGAGACTTCACGACCATCGCAAGATTACACTTTAGATTGACGACTATCACTACATCTAAGATCTTTTGACTTAACTCTTACTTTTTTCATGATTAAGTGACTGTATGAAACCTCAAACCTTAACTCAAATTATAACCCTGATCACCTTTTCGAGATAGTGCGACTGAGAAGACTTGAAGTTGCCAAAGAAATTCTTTACCTCAGGTTTTTCCAGGAGATCATCCGCCCATCACAGGATTAAAATCTGCATCAACGGTTCATGTGAAATCTCATAAACACTGAAAGCATATTTATTTTATTCAGAGATTACCCGACCAAAGCATTTTCACTAAGTCTTGAAAAGGAAAAGAATATTCTTATTGCATAAAGAGACTTAGCGACCAATATGAAAAAGGGAATTAAGCACATGGATTAAGTGATATGAAAAAGTAATAGCAAATTATAAAATATTTCAAAGCCCTAGGATTTTTCTTAGATATGCATGAAAACTTAACCTAAGGCTCAGGGGTTTGCATTCCTTCTTGATTCTGGCTTAAAAAATCATTACTTGCAAAGGGATTTCAACAACTTCAGACAAGATTTCCAACTTTTAGGCATGGATATGACTGACAACTTCAAAATTTTTAAGGCAAGCTCAAAAACTAGAAATACAACCAATAGTGGATCTATCTAAGGATGCTTAAGTGCAAGTTTAATGCAAGAACCACAGATCTCTTGTTGCAGACCACACAAAAAAAATGCTCACTAACCTATTGCAGAAAGGAAACACACAACTGAAAGAAACACACCTATATACATTTGATATATATTTACTGTGCATGAAAACATGATTCTCAATTGAAAAAAAGTTTTAAGAATTGTCCATGCACTGGCAATTCAAATTCTTCTCCATCCATATTCTTCATAAGATAAGAATATTTTCCAAAATTTTGATAAATGACAAAGGGTCCAAGCCATAAAGACTCAACTTCTTATGCTTCCCTTTATCTTCTGATCTCACATTCCACTGGAGTACTAGATCATTAGGTCGACATTTTCTGTTGCTAGCTCTTTTATAAAAAAGATACTTCATTTTCTGTTGCAACTTAATGTTCTCTTTTTGGCTATCTTTTCTAATTTAATCCAACTCCGCCAACTGCATCATTCTATCCTGCATATAGTCAGAAACATCTAACTGCTCCTCTTGTGTAAACTGGTATACTGGTAACAAATTATTAATAGGCATTCTTTATTGCATACCATATACAAGTTCAAAGGGTGATCTACCTGCTTCTTTCTTAATTGTTACCCTGTCAGCCCATAGTGCCAATTTCAATTTTGTATGCCATGCTCTCTAATTCTTTTCAAGAGTCTTTTTCAAGATCTTCAATATGCTTTTGTTGCTAGATTCTGCTTGTCCATTTTCTTGAGGATGGTATGAGGAAGAATATGACATCATTATCCCATACTTTTCAAAGAAATCTTTAATCTCATATGATCTAAAACACATAGCATTATCCATTACTAATTTTGTAGGAACACCAAATCTGGTTAAAATATTTTCCATACAAAAACTCAGTAACCACCTTACTGGTTGCCTTCTTTGTAGGGATTGCTTAAATCCATTTTGTGAAATAGTCAGTGGCAACAAGTATCCAAATGTGTCCTCCACTGGATTTTTCTGAAAAATATCCTATAAAATCAATTCCCCACAGAGCAAAAGGTATTTCAGCACTCACAGGGTTTAATAATAGGGCTCCTAAAATTTTTAATTTATTTGAGAACGTTTGGCAAGGCTCACATTTTCTGACAAATGCATGGGCATCTTTGAATAGGCTAGGCCAATAATATCTAGCTCTTAGAATCTTATGAGCAGTGTGTCATGCCCCGCATACCCATCCCTACATTTTGTAGGCAAAATGTTGGGTCCCCCCTTTTTTTGTTTTTGCTCTTTCCTTGTTTCTTTTGTTTCCTTTGTTTTCCCTCCGGGCTTTGCTTCCATGAGGGTTGTCTTTTGTTTTGCCTTCTTGTATTTCTGGGGCCTGGTCCTGGAGTTTTTTTTTTATTTTGAGTCGGTCGGATTCCAAACTCTGGGATTCTCTGCCATCATATCTTCTTTTCCGAGAAGGTGGGGTTGCATGGAATACTTGGGCCTAGAGTCTGGAGGTTTGCTTGTTCCAAAGTTTGTGGAAAGAATGCAACACTTTTACCCTTGGGGTATAAATTGAAGTTACCTATTATTTTCACATTTACCAATATTAAAACTTTTAGAGCACTCAGAACGATTTTGAAGGCGATTAGAGCAGTTAAGCAACAAATTACTCATTGTGCTTAGTGGTTAATTAAGCAGTAATTTGCGGTGCTTATTCATGGTCATTCAAAGGTTAATTTTTAGTAGAGTGCCTCCCATGCTCGTATTTTCCTCTTCCTCCATGTTTCTAAGTAGGCCTTCGACTTTTCCCTCTCTGGTTTTTGGTTTTCCATTTCTCATGTTTTTGTCTCATTTTCATTTTGCTTTCATTTTTCCCTGGTTCCATTTTTTGTTGCCTCCCATTGGTGGGTTGGCTCTGCCAGAGGGTTGTCCTCCCCCTGTGCATTTGTAATTTAGGTGTAAATGTCTTGTATATTTTGGTTTTTTTCCCTATAAATACCTTTGTAGTTTATGTATATGTTGTACATTATGTGAATGTATGTTTGCATCTATATATGCTTATTTTTCACCAAAAGTTGCAAGTCGTGCCTCGGCCCTCGCCTGTGCTTCAGCTATGTGTATATCTTGTATATTCTATACTCTGCCTAGTGGCGAGCTTTTCGTGCTCCGTGCGTTGATTTTCCCAATTTGGAGCTCGTCTGAGAAAGACAACTGCCTAGTTCGAACTCGACACCTCACTGGTTTGGCCATGCCAGTTTTCTCTCTCCTCCGTCAAGTCAGTCTTAATGATAGGTTAAGTCTCCCATGCATGCATTCAAGTTTGACCCAAGTGGAATTCCTTTCCTCATGTGTTTAGATAGTTGTTGACATAAATGCCATCAGTCACATTTACTGCATAGCCACTTGACACCTCATGTTAGCCTAATACGACTCATTTTTGGTCATGTCAGTAACGGTTATTTTTATGGATTCCAGGCCCTGGGTCTTCTTTTGGCCCTTGTTTCATTTCTCACATAAGCCAAAATCCACAAAATCTTGGGAAGAGTTCACTCTTAAATTCTTTTATCATGTGTATCTTTCCATAGTTTGATGTGAACTAACAATTCTTTCAAGAACAGGTGTGGTGTGATGGTAAGATCTCGGGAGCCCAGAATAATACTTTATTTTATATATATACTAATGGTCATCTTGTCTTACAGGTCGCTAGAAGATCAAACTCATCAACTATGTCAAAGGCATCTGCATCATCTCCACCAGGGAGTTTGGAACTCTCCACCACTTCGACCAAGGTAGCCACTAGAATGAAGACCGAGAGGGTCTTAGAGAAATTCCCACTCATGATGAAGTACCGAAAGGGAGAGGAAATCCTAGGATCAAAGGTTGATTCCAAAGTTCAACTGATCACCAACACCAGTGTCGGAATGTGGGCTGAGATGCAGGCCCTAGTAAAAATAATGTTCATACAATAGACGGTCAGGGATCCACTAGCCATCAATGTGGGCAATTCTGGGATTCTCAAGACTGCTTGCTTCCCATGCTTAGTGCAAGCCCTGGAGCTCATTCTCACTCTTGCAGCACACTACAATTAGCTGTCCAAGCTGTCATGCTTGTCGCCCCAGTCCTGACCGGGTATCCAATGCCTATGGTGTCTCTGGACGCCGCAACCTTTTAGGCAGGGCTGGGAATTCCCCAATTCGATGATGTGGCCATCCTCACTCGGTCTTTGGCCTTGGAGGAATTTCAGAAGTTGGAACACATGGCCCAACAATATCTTAACAACAAATGGCTCAAGGTGCCAAAGAAGGACTTTAAGAAGATGAAGCTTGAAATCCCCCAGACTGAATTCAAGGAAAGTATACAAATGGGGATTATTGCACTATGTAGGGTCTTCGGACAACCCCATGCCCAAGAATTCTCAGCATGGAATCTGGATACATTATTTCCTACTCAACATCTCCTCTAGTGAGTAGAACTTTGACTAGGGCACAATCATTGCCAATCACGTGGATTCCCTATTCCTCCATGTCGCCAAGTCCTCCAAATTCTACATGACGTCTTATGTTCTTTAGGCCTTGGCACAACAACACCCTATCACAAATGGGTTACTGATGGATGGATTACTCAAGGTTGGTCCGAGTCAGAATGCTCCATGGGATTATTTCCCACAAATCCAATGGGAGGCTAGTTTCCTCAGCTTCTACCGAGTAAATGATGCCTTCATTTACTACAACCTCCTCACACCCACTCGGGACGCTAGATACCAGCTCTCTAAGGAGGCGATAAATTTGGTCATCTTTTATGGCCATTACTACTTTCAGTATCAGCAACATACATACATTTGGGTGACCGACTTCTCCAGGAAACCCTACTTATTGCCCAAACATTGTGGGAATAAGATAATTCCGCTAGATTTTTGTAGACAAATCTTAGAGCAGCACACCTTCTTCACGGTGAAGAAGGTCACCAACATTCCATTCCCAATGACTTGTGGGAGTTATACTTGTAGCCTAGCAATAGCCAGGGAGGCCGATAATGAGCTAAAGAGTCTGGGGCTGGCAGAATTCTACTTAGAGCGGAAGAACTTTGATCCGCTAGATAAAATAGCATCGGCCCTTCCTCAAACGGCTCCACCGCACGAGTATCACATGGAGGAATTTTGGGTGGATTTCCAAGATGACTTTGAAGTCCAAAACTAGAATTTCGTCTGAATGACAATGGGAATGATGAAGAGGCTTAAGATTTGAAAGTTCTCGGATGACTTCTCAAATACTGGGTCCACAATAGACCCACAATACAAAGAAAAGGGAGTGGATAAGATGGCCCTCCCTCTGGTGGATTGGGATATGCAGGAGGGTCCAACAATAGAGGACCTCACCTACTACGTGATCGAGGGTAGTCACACATATTTCAAGAAGGCATGCCCAAGGAGTACACATAAAGTTGGCCTGTTTGTACAAGGTTCAACTTTTGGGGCCAGAACCTCCTTGCAAGGCAAGGATAGAGGAAAAAGGAAGATGGGGACCCCGTCTCAAGTCCCAGCGGCCACTCCCATAGTGGAGAAAATGCAACAAATGCTGGCGGCCTCCCAGCAAATGAAAGAAAAGTTGATCAGTTGATTGGCCACCATGACCATTATGACCAGATCTGTTCGCCCTCCCATTTCCCCTTCACTTGCAACATTGATGGTCTGAGCAATAGGGATCGAGGGGGAGGAAGAACAGACAACCATGTTAGATGCAGGGCCCCCATTAGTGATAAGGAGGAAGAATAAAAAGATGACTAATCCTCAACCACAGGTGGAGGCAGAGCTCAAGATGCCCAACATCCCTGAAATACAGATTGTCTCGTTAGACTCCCCAGAGCCAAATAGTTAGCCCAAGAATCCCCTGGAGACCTCCCATCCGCATGATGAATTCAATGACCTATTTGGGACAGATGAGCTGGTGAACTTACAAGGGGATCTCGGGAAGGCAATAGAAGAGATAGCTACCCAAGAGGAAGTGGTGACCCCTCTTGAGAAAGAAACCCCAGAGAAAGAAACTGCAGAAGAGCAGGAAGTCTGGGTGAAACCAGAAAAGGAGTTAGAACAAGTGAAAGTCTCTGATACTACAGAGCTACAGGTTCTAGAAATAAACACCACAAAGAAGAGGCAGATACAAGATGAGCAACCAACATCGGCTAAGGGAACCAAACTTACGAGAACAACCATAACCTCAGTTGCCATACTCTAGATGCTGCCTCCAAAGAAGGTAACATTTGGTGAGGTCATTTCAGCGGCCGCATTGCTAAAATTTGGCTAGATGCCTCACCCACCCCTAGAAGATACTCTGACAAAAGAAGACATCCCGATAGATGAGGCTGAAGAACAACCATAGTAAGATGAGGGCCAGAACCCCAGTGATACAAATGTAGGGTGCGTCGCTACTAAGGACATGGACACCAGAGTGGGTGACACTAACATCACTAAGGTGGATGATGTCGGTGGACCAAAGGATACAGGAAAAGAGTCTGGAGGGGCTCAAAATGTTGGGGATGCGCAGCAAAATCCCGACGGGGGTTTACAGGATCAAAATCTGGCGGTAAGACCACCCCTACCACCATAATGGTTGGTGGAATCAAGAAAGAGGAAGACCCTAGAACCAGCCAAGGCCCATCCTTCCTTGGTAGAAATGATGGCACAAGCACAAAATCCTCCCAAAGCAAAGAAAGCCCAGATAGTCCATACCCTCCAGACTGGGCCAGGTGGAGATACAGTTGCGGTAGTCGCAACACCCTCCCCAGATGTAGATGAGGCAACGACAAAGGATGAAGATTACAAATTTACAGAGATATCTCTAGGAAAGAGGGGAAAGCAGGGTGAGTTAGACCTGTTGAAGGAAGCGGCCAAGGCAGTAGAATCTCGCTATGAGAAAGAGGCCCAGAAGCTCAAAGAGGAGAAGGAAAAAAATGCCAATCTTGTTGGGCTATTAACAGAACTGGTGCAGCCCATCACTGACATTCCCCCGGAAGCTTCCACTTCCAGAGCACCGCTCCCACAGGGTGACATAGACGCGCTAAGGAGCATGTAAAGAAAAGTGTAGGCAGTTGACGCCTAGGTGACTAAGTAGATAGGAAATGTCTAACATTTCTTAGTAGCAACTCTCCCAGACCTATACGCCACCAAAAATGTTATACATCAAGAGAAGACCGCAATTAGCATCTGGGAAGGGGAGGTTGAAAAATATGAAGCTTGGATTGGTGAGCTAGGAGAGCTGATAAGTCTCAGAGAGGAGATTGTTTCTAAGGCCAGAATTTTGGGAGAAGAATCCTTTGATTTTGTCCAGACCCAGCACTCTAGAATTGATCTCACATTGGAGATAACCAAGCAACTGGTAGGGGCCCTGCGGGACAAGGTGCAGGAGATTGATTATTCTACAAATTTATACAAGGCATTCATTACCAGGGTTTCAGAAGTTGATCCCTTCAGTACTGAGACATGTACTCTAGGGGAGTATGTCGTAGGCAAGTTTGATGAGCTAATGGAAGCTCGATATCAGTCCTCGAAAGGAATCGACAGAGCAACAATGTCGCGAATATCTCGCATGGTGCTCCGGGGACATGATGTGGCAAAGATGGCTGTAGAATTCAAGGAAAAGACTCTGGATCTGGGTGTACAGGTGGAGGTGGATAAATATCATCAGGAAAACCTAAAAGACATCGATGAAGATGGAATCACCCAGCTCCTGGAAACATTCAATAACACTAAGGAACAATAGGGTTCTCCAGAGTCCAGAGATTTTCACTAACAACACATTTTTGTACTCATCATTCTTTGAGCATAAGCTCCCAGATCCCATAGTTTTGGATCCACAATTTTGCATTCTTTGGATGACTCGCATATAGGTTCTCCAAAGCTGACTGGTCACTATCAGGCAGTTAATGAAGGTGTCAAAAAGTAGGTAACCACAACAAGGCAATCGGCTCAGGGGATGTTTTTGACAGATGGTCTTCCCAAGGCGTCACTCCAACATTGAACACTTGGTGCATCGAAGACAGTGACCTATCTTTACATTAATGAGGCATATAGCCTCGATCCCTAGGGGATCAGATTTCTTCTATTTTCTCCTTTAGCTCTCTTCTCGAGGCCAATTCCTCCATACCTTTTTTCTTGTCTCATTCCTCTCACATGTTAGACCTCTACTCTTCTCAAGGTTGTTGTAGCGTGGTGCAGGTAGTACTAGCCACTGGAAATCATATTTTATGGTTGAGTGTAAAGTTAGATTAGGTTAACTTTAGGGCAAATATGTGTATAAATAACAAGTATAACCTCATTTCAAGGGTCGGCGAAATTGATGATTTTGTAGTCCTTAGAAATAATAATAGCATTTTAGCACTTTTTTTTCATTTAGTTACAGAGCTCAATGCTCCTTGGTCCTTAGAATATTTTAGTAGATAGATGCTATCTTGGAGCCATTGGTGTACACACCAGTGCTTCTGGAAAACCATTAATGAAGAAGGAAGGATTCTCACAATGCTGTTGTTGGTCTTCTGATCTCTGAGTTAATACTTTTGTGCTGTATGTTTCTTATGTCACTTGCTCTAATGTTTTAAGTAGATTAACAACCTTCTTTTCCCTCGCTATTGAATGTGTATGAACTGATGGTTCTGTATATTCAGTATTTAGTGTAGCATGTTAGAGCATGGTTTGATGTTTTAAATGTGTTTGTACAACTATAGGTAGAATGCATTTTCTCTAACCCCGTCGTATCTTTTGAAGTTTCTTTGGTAATCCCAAACGCTTCTAGGAAACCCCCTACTTACTAAAATCCCCAAAGAAGATGAGCAAAGAAAACTAGCTATCCCCCCAAACAAACAGTCACAACACCCAACTTAGCTCCCGCACTATCGAGACCCAAATCTCAGGTGCTTGAAGTCCTGGAGATTCTCATTTCTCCAGATGAACTTTACAGGCAAAGTTGGCCAGTACCCCGATACCCAGTGACAACTTACCTCTGTTGGCGGACCTGGTCACAAAGTCCCATCAATAGAAACTGGCACTAGAAGGAGGGCATGAGCTCGTCCCCTTCCAAAGATTTTTACTTTACACCACCCGAGGGTTCCCCAAGCCATAGTTTTAGGAATCAGACCTTTAGTGGGATTGGATCATTTTCACCCGCGAGATTTAAAAGAGTCCTTAGATCAGCCCCCAACCCTAGAAGGGTTGTTGAACCCACCTCCTGCTCGAAAGAAAAGGACCCCGAAGACCAAACCATCAACTAGCTTTGTCTAGGGATCTAGCACATCTCAGAATACTGAACTCTCCCAGGAAATCCTAAGGATCAATGCTCAATCTATTTAGAATCCAAAACCCCTGATGGCTACATATTTTGGTAATACCAGGTCTCTGATGGGGCATTTTCCAGGTGCTACCCATGATCTTCCTTCGCATCCAGAGAAGATCTATCCCCGATATGAGCACTTAGGCTCATGAACCGTAGAGGAACATCTACAGGCATACAAAGATGCCATGAATCAACACTGGATCCAACATGAGGATGTTGCGACTTGGATGTTCCCCCTATCCTTGGGGAAAAACAAGCTGAACTGGTACCTTAACTTGCCCACCAACTCAATCAAAATTTGGCAGGAAATGGAGGATGCCTTCTTAGCAGCCTTCCGCATATACGTGGACCCAGTGTAGTCTCACATCTAGTTCATCTCCATTAGGAAGGAACCAAACAAACCCCTTGCAGTATTTAACCATCGGTTCCAATGCGCCTTGAAGCGATGCACAGGTCCCTTCATCCCATCTATGGAGGTGACCATACAAACTTATATGAACATAATGGACCCTTTTGTTGCCACTCTCCTTTGGAGAACTACCGCCACCACGGACTGGGATACTCTGGCAAAGGTTTACAACTTGGCCCTAGAGTTGTCTCAGGGTTTGAACAAAACTCCCGGCGCGATTGGGCAAAGCATGCCTTTCAACATGATGCCTAGCTAAAATTATTACACTGGGGGATATAACCCCAATCAGGCAATGGGTGCCCCAGTGATGGCCGCGACCCCACCACCACCGATAGATCAGCAGGCCTGGTATGTATACCCATCACAAATTTAGACAACACCGGGTCTGGAGTATTTTCCCTGGAACCAGCCGCAACAAATGCAACAACCATAGACATAATTCTCTAGAGTGCCTTTCTTCCAGTCACAAGCGACTAAAGGATTGCCGCACTTGACTCTGGTAAATGCTGCCGCCTTCCCCGAAAACTAGCAACAACAACCATCATATTGTGACATAAACACCCAACTGTCTGCCGAGGTTGAATCCCTCCAGTGAATGTTGTCCACACTGACTGTGAACATGGGACAGTTGAAGGCGGGGTCTCTAGCGCCCCACAATACCAGTTCCTAGAGAGGGAATGTCTTCTCCGGTCAAAAAAATACCAATACCAGAGGAATAAATTACAACAGGCCCTGACCCAACCAACAACAATGGAACAACAACACTAACACTAGAGGCCCTCCTCTGAACCAAAACACCAATCAGGGTAGTGCTGGACCTTCACATTTTATGCCAGTCACAGAACTCCAGCCCTTGACCAACTGGTGTAGATTGCATGACATCGACTCTCATTCTGAGGTGAACTGCACCACTATGGAGAAGGTTATCATGATATCCCAGATGGATAGACAACAAAATGTTGATCCCCCATAAACATCTGTGCAAGAGCCCACTCATAGTGCCTTCGCTTGTGAGACCGTCTTCTTTGGGACAGACAAAGAGGACAAAGAAGAACCTAGATTGTAGTGGTTCTTTGATGAATCTATTCTTGCCTTTGAGGCCCATTCTTTTACCAACCTGTGGACTCCTTACAACACCCAAAGTCAGGCTGGTAAAGGACCAGTTTACATACCTACACCTCCTAAAGATACCCCTCTTCAGGACAAAACTACTGATCTCTCCTTCCCAACGAAAGGGCCCGAATCTAACCAAGCTAAGGACCCAGCCGAGGGAAGCACACAATTCCCTGGGGGGAGGTTTGACATCACAAAGGTGTTAGAATGAACCACCACCTCCATGACCTTGATGGAGGTTTTACTGAACTGTCCCTAGCAGAGGAAGTCTCTTCTGAATCTCTTGGGAAACCTGGAAGTTGTCAGTTGCCCAGCCAAGACTATCACCTTTGATGATGCCAATGCGGCTATCTTCCGGGGAAACACTGAGGATCCTCCCTTCTTACTAGTATTGAACATACAAGGGAAGAACCTATACAATTGCTTGGTGGACTCTGGTGTTTTGGGAAATGTTATGCCCTTATCCATATGCTAGAAACTCAGATTCCAAACCACCCCATCCAAAGGCGCAGTAGTCCAACTGGACAAAACTACTATAAAAATGGTAGGTGAGCTGAAGAACATTTAGATTCAACTCATCCAAGACCCTCGAATATCAAGCGTAATAGACATCCAGGTGGTAGACATCCCAAAGACATATGGGATGTTGTTGAGTCAGAATTGGTCTAAGTCCCTTAATAGGTATTTCTCCACCGACTTCTCCCACTTGTGGCTCCCCTGGGAGGGGCAGTCTAACCAGATCCATGTAGAGAGTGAGCCCAGGATAAAGTAGGCCCTCATGAAGGTCGGGAGGGTAAACAAAGTCCTCTTTTGTGAGACTTCCCCCAGGGTGTATAAACCCCTAGAAATCTTGACATTTGATTTCACCCCCGGGGAAGATGCCATTGTCTCCCAGAGAACCCAGGACCTAGATGAAAAACTAAGGGGTGAAGTTAACTCACAGGACAACACAAAAACCCCCACTACACTCTTGTTTGACACTTGGTGCTGGGTACATTATCAAAAACATTCCAAACTAGAGTGTGAGCCTTGCCTCGTTGCTACTACCCGACATGTCAATGCCCTCCAAGAAAGAGAACACGAAGCAAACATGCCTGGACCCAGTAATCCATCTAGAAATACCCCCATGGTGCCATTTGTCTAGGCATCCCAACCACTGACTTCCTTGGAGGAAAACCTCACCCACGTGCCATCAGAGCGGGCGGAAACTCCTCCCAACCTTTCCAAAAATAATCCAAAGGCCACTTCACTTTCCTAGCCCTAAACAACAAATGATGACTTGTGGACCCTAAAGTTTGACGGGTCCTAGTCTAAGCAAGGCTATGGGTCCAGAGTGGAATTGATCAACCCGTAGGGGAAATATTTCCTCAATTCTTACATGCTATAGTTCAACTTCATGAACAACGTCATGGAGTACAAGGCCTTGGTCCTTGGACTCTTATTTGCATTAAGAAAGGGAATCACTCGCCTCCGGGCACTGGGTGATTTAGAGTTGATCATTAAGCAGGTTTGGAGCTAATACACTTGTCATCACAAAAGGCTAGCCACATATTGCAACTGGGCATGGAGCCTCATCGAAGATTTTGATTCCTTTGGCATTGAACTTATCCCCCGAAAAAGGAACTACGTTCTGGATGCCCTCGCCGTATCTGCCAGCACCCTCGAGCCAATGGCTAGCTCTCAGATCCATAAATTCTTTGTTGAGATGGTCCCCACCCCATCCATACCAAACAATATCACCCATTTTCAGGTCTTTGAAGATGACCATCATATTATGGCCTTCATGGTCAATGTTGGTGTTTTCAAAGACCAGATAGTGGAAGAGCGAGACCACGACGATACTGGGCAGGGTGATGAAGATGATGGGATCATAGAATTGCCAACTAATACCATCCCTAAGGGGATGGTAGCGCTAGAAAAAATATTTGACTCAGACCCACGGGGCCAGGAAAAGATATCATCTTCCTCAGAGGCAGGAAAATTTGAAAAAGTTAACATCGGCCAGGCCGGTGAAGAAAAATTGGTACACATTGGAACCTCCTGCTCCCCAGAGGAGAAGGAGAAGATTCTCACAGTTCTCCAAGAATACATTGATGTAATTGCATGGGGGTATGAGGACTTGAAGACCTATGATACATACATCATGACCCATACCATCCCACTAAAACCAGACACTAAGCCCTTTCAGAAAAAGCAACAACCGGTCAACCCGCTGATCGAGCCTCTAATTCATCAAGAGGTTCAGAAACTGCTATCAGCCTGGATCATCTTTCCAATTTGGCATACCACATGGGTTGCCAACCTCATCCCTATGAGGAAGAAAAGCAGCGAGATCTGCCTTAGTGTAGATTTTCACAATTTGAACAAGGCATCCAAGAAGAATAATCACCCTCTCCCCTCATTGGATGAGGTATTGCAAATCGTCAATGGATCACAAATGATGTCCTTCCTGGATGGGTACTCCAGATATAACTAGGTTATGGTTAAGTATGAAGACAAAGATAAAATGATGTTCACCACCAAGTGGGGAATGTTTGCATACCGGAGAATTCCCTTTGGCCTGATCAACATAGGGGCCACATTTCAAAAGGCTATGGACATTGCGTTCGAAGGCCTAGTCAACCGGTGCATAATCATCTACATGGATGATTTGACCATCTTTTCCTGGAACAGGCGTGATCACTCTGCCCACCTCGCCCAAATTTGTGAGAGATGTCATCGGTACATAATATCCCTCAACACTAAGAAATGTATATTTGGGGTCACCAAAGGGAAGTTTCTTGGGAATATCATCTCCAAGAAGGGTATATCCATCAACCCTGAGAGAGTTGAAGCACTACTAAAATTACAAATACCCAACAATAAGAAGGAAATGAGATCTTTCTTCAGGAAGATCAACTTCGTTCAGCGGTTCATCGCCGGATTCGCCGAAATAGTAAAGCCACTCAATGATATGATGAAGAAAGATACAGAGATTGAGTGGAGTCCAGAAGCAAAGTGGGCGTTCACCCAGATTAAACAAATGATTATGGAGGCCCTAGTCTTGGCTAGTTTAGACAATTCCCTCCCTTTTCACATATATTCCTTTGCGTCGCCACATTCTACTGTGATAGTTTTGACCCAGAAGGTTGAAGGGGAAGAATGACCAATAGCTTTCATGAGCTCCCCTTTTAAGAATGTCAAAGTCTGGTATTCACCTTTGGAAAATCAGACCTTTGCTCTTGTTCATGTTGTGAAGAAATTCTAACATTACATTCTTTGGAGCAAGGTGCATGCTATCATCTTAGACCAGGATGTTAAGTATCTACTTATGCAGAGTGAATTGGGTGAACGACGGGGGAAATGGATGGCCATCCTCCAAGAATATGATTTGGAAATGCAACCCATGAAGATAGTCTGAGGCTAGGGACTATGTAGAGCGATGGCAGAAGGAACTCCCAACATTGAATGCTAGACTTACATAGTGGAGTCCATCACCTAAGATCCATGGTATACCGACCTAGTGTACTTATTGTTGAATAACATATGCCTAGAGGGGCTACCCCCAAAGAAACATTGCGCCTTGCGGCTAAAAAGTGCACACTTTGTAATAAAAATGGCACACTTTTTTGTAGGAACTATGAAGGGATATACCTCCGGTGCGTAGACAGAGTCCAGGCTGCTAAACTAATCAAAGAATTTCATGGGCAGTTCGAGACTCGGCATGGCTTAGTTGACGCCACTACCCACCATATTCTCTGGGCCAGATACTATTGGCCTTGTATCTTTAAAGATGTCTATACTCACGTAAGGAGATGCCATACTTGCCAAACAGTGGCACACCATGAGCGGAACCCAGCCATGCCTTTGAAGCTAGTCTTCAAAGCTACACCCTTCGCCCAATGGGCATTTGACTTCATCAGGGAAATCAACCCCAACTCTTCTACCAACTACTGATACATTTTGACTGCTACCGATTATTGCACCTGGTGGTCTGAAGTGATCCCTTGTAAAAACAACATAGCAAATGTAGTTATCAAATTCTTGGAAGAAAACATCATCATACGCTTTGGGATGCCATTTGCTAGTGTGTGACAATGGTCCAGCATTTTCTTTAGTGCAATTACTCAAATGGACCTATGAAAGAAAGATCACCCTGAAGTTCTCCAATATCTATTAGCCCCAGGGGAATGGTGTTGCTGAATTAACCTATAAAATCTACTTGAGGTGATCAAACATCTGTTAGAATAGAACCCCTGGCACTAGCACCAAAAGCTTAGGTTCACCCTCTGTGCGGATTGCATCAGAATCAAGGAAGCCCTGGGGACATCCCCATTCCATCTGGTTTATGGCCAGAATCCAGTGTTCCCCATTAACTTACAAATCCTAGTCTTACAGTTCATACATGAATTCAGCAACCGGGATAACATTGTGGAGGTTTGACTCTTGAACTTGGTGCAAATGGAAGAACAAAGAGATGCATCCCTCAAACATTTCATGCTTCACCAAGAAGTGGTAAAATGATGGTTTGACCAAAGAGCCCAATATAAGGCCTTTCATATTTTAGACTTGGTCCTCTTGTGGGACAAGGCCCGGGAAAAGAAGGGAAAGCGGACTAAGTTTCAGCGGCTCTGGCTTGGACCATGTTTGATATCTGAGATCTGCGGGGCAAATACTTATCACCTCAACACTATGAATGGAGAAGCAATCCCATTTCCTGTTAATGGATAGTTTCTTAAACATTACTTTGAATGAGGTAGGAGGTAAGTTTATCCAAAGTTGTAACATATGTAAAGTTTGCCTTGTAAATATTTCTTCCCGGTGCTTCGTGTGGAGTGCCTTTGCCTTGTAAATAGTATTGTTGGCCATCCTCTGGGACCGCCCTTCCTTTTGTACTTTTCTTTGTTTTTGGCTTTCTTTTATTTTCTTTTGTTTCCTGGGATCCCATAATTTTGCCTTTGTCTTTGTAGACAGGTATGCTTTGCATAACATCTAGTCTCTGGAATGGTGCCTTGTGTATTTCGGGTAATTTGGGATCTATAGTTATCATGATGGAATTTATCCACACTCCGGAGTTTGTTTTGTAGGTATGGTAAAAGGTTATGGGTAATCTTCATCCGATTTACATCTTGGTAGTCTAGAATTAGTGAATAGAAAATCTAAGAAGCAAGCAATTAGACACCTGAGAGCAGATCGGTTGCACTGGTTGTTGACCAAGTCTGAAAATCACTAAATTATCCTAGGTCTGGAACATTCTCTCTTATTTGGTAATTTAAACTTGGGTGGCCAAGTGAAATAAGTACCACCATTGAAATTAGCTAAGCTTAAGGTTTACGGTGAAAGAAGTATCGCCTTCCCACCCAGGAAGAAAAATAAAAGAAAGATTAAAGAGTAGAGAGTTCTGGTATCCAATAGAAATGTGCAAGATGTAACGAATTTGGTTTGATTTTCTTAGTGCCTCCTCTCTGCTTCTCTTAGAGGTCATCGGCTTGGTTTTCTCTCAAAGCACACACTTCACAACTGATGAAAGGAACAAGAGATTGAATCGTTGGTGAGTCTGATTTTCTCAGACACCTCGTGCCTTGCAAGCAAAATCCTCCAAGTAAGGATTAATTCTAGTTTGCTAACTAGAGATTCTGAGGTTCTCGAATGCGCCAAGGCATTTGTCCTAGATTGTCTCCATTTGTTATGCCCTGCATACCCATCCCTACATTTTGTAGGCAAAATGTTGGGTCCCCCCTTTTTTCATTTTTGCTCTTTCCTTTTTCTCTTGTTTCCTTTTTTTTCCCTCCAGGCTTTGCTACCACAAGGGTTGTCTTTTGTTTTGCCTTCTTGTGTCTTCAGGGCCTCGTCTAGGAGTTTGTTTGTTCTTTTGAGTCGGCTGGATTTTGGACTCAGCGATTCTCTGCCATCATATCTTCTTTTCCGGGAAGGTGGGGTTGCATGGAATCCCTGGGCCCAGAGTCTGGAGGTTTTCTTATTCTGGAGTTTGCGGAAAGAATGCAATGCTTTTACCCTTGGGGTATAAATTGAAGTTACATGTCATTTTCACATTTACCGTGATTAAAAATTTTAGAGCACTCAGAGCGATTTCGAAGGCAATTAGAGAAGTTAAGCAACAAATTACTCCCTGTGCTTAGTGGTTAATTGAGAAGTGATTTGTGGTGCTTATTCATGGTCATTCAAAGGTTAATTTGTAGTAGAGCACCTCTTGTGCTTGTATTTTCCTCTTCCTCCACATTTCCAGGTAGGCCTTCGACTTTTCCCTCTCTGGTTTCTGGTTTTCCATTTCTCTTATTTGTGTCTCATTTTTGTTTTTCTTTCATTTTTCCCTGGTTCTGTTTTCTGTCGCCTCCTGTTGGTGGGTTGGCTCTGCCAGAGGGTTGTAATTTAGGTGTAAATGTCTTGTATATTTTGGTGGTTTTCCCTGTAAATACCTTTGTAGTTTATGTATATGTTGTACATTGTGTGAATGTCCATTTGCATATGTATATATGCTTGTTTTTAGCCAAAAGTTGTGAGTCATGCTTCGGCCCTCGCATGTGCTTCAACTCTATGTATATCTTGTACATTTCATACTCTACCTAGTGGCAAGCTCATCGTGCTCTATGCATTGATTTTCCCAATTTGGAGCTCGTCCGAGAAAGATGGCCGCCTGGTCTGAACTTGACACCTCACTGGTTTGGCCATGGTGGTTTTCTCTCTCCTCTTTCAAGTCAATCTTAATGACGGGTTAAGTCTCCCATGCATGTATTCAAGTCTGACCCAAGTGGCATTATTTTCCTTGTGTGTTTGGATAGTTGTCGACATAAATTCCATCACTCCCATTTATTGCATAGCCACATGACACCTCACGTCAGCCTAATTTGGCTCATTTCTGATCATGTCAGTTACAGTTAGTTTTTTGGATTCTGGGCCCTTGGTATTCTTTTGGCCCTTGTTTCATTTCTCACATAAGCCAAAATCCCCAGAATCCCAGGAAGAGTTTACTCTTATATTCTTTTATCATGTTTCTCTTTCTAGAGTTTGACGTGAACTAACAATTCTTTCAGGAACGGGTGTGGTACGATGGTAAGATCTCTAGAGCCTAGATTAATACTTTGTTTTATATATATACTGATGGTCATCTTGTCTTACAGGTCTCCAGAAGATCAAACTCATCAACTATGTTAGAGGCATTTTCATCATCTCCCCCAGGGATTCCAGACCTCCCCACCACTTTGACCAGGGTAGCTACCAGAATGAAGGCCGAGAGGGCCTTAGAGAAACTCCCACTCATGATGAAGTACCAAAAGGGAAAGGAAATCCTAGGATCAAAGGTTAATTGCAAACTTTAATTGATCACCGACACTAGTGTCAGAATGTGGGCCAAGATGCAGACCATAGTAAAAATAATGTTCATACAATGAACAACCAGGGATCCACTAGCCATCAACGTGGGCAATTCTAGGATTCTCAAGGCTGCTTGCTTCCCATGCTCCACGCAAGCCCTGTATCTCATTCTCACTCTTGCAGCACACTACAATACAGTTGTCCATGCCATCATGCTTGCCGCCCTAGTCCTGACCAGATATCCAACGCCTTGGTGTCTCTGGAAGCCGCAACCTTTCAGGCAGGGCTGGGAATTCCCAAATTCAATGATGCAACCATCCTCACTTGGTCTTTGGCCTTGGAGGAATTTCAAAAGTTGGAACACATGGCCTAACAGTATCTTAACAACAAATGGCTCAAGGTGCCAAAGAAGGACTTTAAGAAGATGAAGCTTGAAATCCCCCGGACTGAATTCAAGGAAAGTATACAAATGGGGATTATTGCACTGTGTAGGGTCTTCAGACAACCCCATGCCCGAGAATTATTGGCATGGATGTATTATTTTCTGCTCTGCATCTCCTCCGGCAAGCAGAACTTTGACTGGGCCACAATCATTGCCAATCACGTGGATTCCCAATTCCTCCAGTCGCTAAGTCCTCCAAATTCTACATGACATCTTATGTTCTATGGGCCCTGGCACAACAATGCCCTATCACAAATGGGTTACTAATGGCTGGAGTACTCAAGGTTGGTCTGGGTCAGAATGATCCGTGGGATTATTTCCCACAAATCTAATGGGAGGCTAGTTTCCTCAGCTTCTATCGAGTAAATGATGCCTTCATTTACTACAACCTCCTCACATCCACTCGGGATGCTGTATACTGGCTCTCTAAGGAGGTGATGAATTTGGTTAGCTCTTATGGCCGTTACTACATTCAGTATCAGAAACATACATACATTCGGGTGACTGACTTCTCTGAGAAACCCTACTTATTGCCCAAACATTGTGGGAATACGATAATTCTGATGGAGTTTTGTAGACAAATCTTAGAGCTACACGCCTTCTTCACAGTGAATAAGGTCACCAATTTTCCATTTCCAATGACTTGTGGGAGTTATACTTTCATCTGAGCAACAGCCAGGGAGGTTGATAAAGAGCTAAAGAGTCTGGGGCTGGCAAAATTCTACATAGAGTAGAAGAACTTTGATCCGCTAGATAAAATAGCAATGAACCTTCCTCAGATGGATCCCCCACACGAGTATCACATGAAGGAATTTTGGGAGGAATTCCAGGATGACTTCGAAGTCCAGGACCGACATTTCATCCGAATGACAATGGGAATGATGAAGAGGCTTAAGCTTCAAAAGTTTCTGGATGACTTCCAAGATACTGGGTCCACAATAGACCCACAATACAAAGAAAAGGGAGTGGATAAGATGGTCCTCCCTCAGGTGGATTGGGATGCACAAGAGGGTCCAACAATAGAGGACCTCACCCATAATGTGATCGAGCACAGTCACACATATTTCAAGAAGGCATGCCCAAGGAGTACATGTAAAGTTGGCCCATTTTTACAAGGTTCAACTTTCGGGGCCGGAACCTCCTCATAGGGCGAGGATAGAGGAAAAAGGAAGATGGGGACCCCGTCTCAAGTCTCGGAGGCCGCTCCCATAGTGGAGAAAATGAAACAAACATTGGCAGCCTCCCAACAAATGAAAGAAAAGTTGATCACCTGGTTGGCCACCCTGACCATTATGACCAGATCTATTCGCCCTCCCACTTCCCCTTCACTTGCAACATTGATGGTCCAAGAAATAGGGACTGGGGGGGAGGATGAACAAGAATCCATGTTAGATACAGGGCCCCCATTAGTGACAATGAGGAAGAAGAAAAAGATGACTAATCCTCAACCACAGGTGGAGGTAGAGATCGTGATTCCCAGCATCCCTGGAATATAGATTGTCTCGTTAGACTCCCTGAAGCTGAACAATCAGCCCGAGAATCCCCCAGAGGCCTCCCCTCCGCATGATGAATTTGATGACCTATTTGGGATAGATGAGCTGGTGAACTTAGAATGGGATCTCGGGAAGGCTATAGAAGAGATAGCTACCCAAGAGGAAGTGGTGACCCCTCTTGAGAAAGAAACCTCAGAGAAAGAAACTGTAGAAGAGCCAGAAGGCCGGGTAAAACTAGAAATGGAGTTAGAATAGGTGAAAGTATTTGATACTCCAGAGATACAGGTTCCATAAATAAACACCACGGAGGAGAGGCAAATACAAGATGAGCAACTGACATTGGCTGAGGGAACCAGACCTATGGGAACAACCGTAACCTCAGCTGCCATACTCTAGATGCCGCCTCTAAAGAAGGTAACATTCAGTGAGGTAGTTTCAATGGCCGCATTGCTAAACTTTGGCCAGATGCCTCACCCACCCCTAGAAGATACTTCGACAAAAGAAGACATCCCGACAGATGAGGCCGAAGAACAACAATAGCAAGACAAGGGCCAGAACCCCAGGGATACAAATGTAGGGTCTGACACTACTAAGGACA
The DNA here is from genome assembly GCA_018584345.1 of Thuja plicata. Classification (NCBI taxonomy): domain Eukaryota; kingdom Viridiplantae; phylum Streptophyta; class Pinopsida; order Cupressales; family Cupressaceae; genus Thuja; species Thuja plicata. The sequence continues at coordinate 6,153,064 of MU226895.1, forward strand.
TGGACACCAGAGCGGGTGACACTAACACCACTAAGGTGGACCAAAGGATATATGAAAAGAGTCTGGAGGGGCTCAAAATGTTGGGGATGTGCAACAAAATCCCGACAGGGGTTTACAGGATCAAACTCTGGCGGCAAGGCCATCCCTACCACCATAATGGTTGGTGGAATCAAGAAAGAGGAAGACCCCAGCACTAGCCAAGGCCCATATTTCCTTGGCAGAAATTATGGCACAAGCAAAAAATCCTCCCAAAGCAAAGAAAGCCTGGACATTCCATACCCTCTGGATTGGGTCAGGTGGAGATATGGTTGTGGTAGTCGCAACACTCTCCCCATATGCAAATGAGGCAATGGCAAAGGCCAAAGATTACGCAGTCACAAAGATATCTCTAGGAAAGAGGGGAAAGCAGGGTGAGTTAGACTTGTTGAAGGAAGCTGCCAAGGCGGTAGAAGCCCACTATGAGAAAGAGGCCAGAAGCTCAAAGAGGAGAAGGAAAATAATGCTAATCTTGTTGGGCTATTAACAAAACTGGTGCAACCCATCATTGCCATTCCCCAAGAAGCTTCCACTTTCGGAGCACCACTCCCACAGGGTGACATAGATGCGCTAAGGAGTATGAAAAGAAAAGTGTAGGCAGTTGACGCTTGGGTTACTGAGTAGATAGGAAATGTTCGATGTTTCCTAGTAGCAACTCTGCTGGACCTATACACCACCATCAATGTTATACACCAAGCGAAGACCACTATTACCATCTTGGAAGGGGAGGTTGAAAAATATGAAGCTTGGATTGGTGAGCTAGGAGATCTCATAAGTCTCAGAGAGGAGATTAATTCCAAGGCCGAAATTTTGGGAGAAGAATCCTTTGATTTTGTCTAGACCCAACACTCCAGACTTGATCTCACATTGGAGATAACCAAGTAACTGGTAGTGGCCCTACGGGACAACGTGCATGAGATTGATTATTCTTTGAATTTATACAAGGCATTCATTACCAGAGTTTCAAAAGTTGATCCCTTCAGTAAAGAGACATGTACTTTGGAGGAGTATGTCGTAGGAAAGTTTGATGAGCTGATGAAAGGTCGATACTAGTCCCTGAAAGGAATTGAAGGAGCAACAATGTTGCGAATATCTCGCATGGTGCTCTGGGGACATGATGCAGCAAAGATGGCCACATAATTCAAGGCAAAGACTCTGGATTTGGGTGAACAGGTGGAGGCGGCTAAATATCATCAGGAAAACCTAAAAGACATCGATGAAGATGGAGTCACCCAGCTCCTGGAAACATTTAATAACACTAAGGAACCGTAGGGTTCTCTGGAGTCTGAAGATTTTCACTAACAACACATTTTTGTACTCATCATTCTTTGAGTGTAAGCTCCCAGATCCTCGAGTTCTGGATCCACAGTTTTTCATTCTTTGGATGACTCGTGTCTAGGTTCTCCAGAGCTGACCGGTCACTATCAGGCAGTTAATGAAGGTGTCAGAAAGTAGGTAACTGCAACAAGGCATGTCAGCTCAGGGGATGTTTCTAATAGATGGTCTTCTCGAGGCGTTAGCCCAACATTGAACACTTGGCGCATCAGAGACAGTGACCCATCTTCACATTAATGAGGCATGTAGCCTTGATCCCTGGGGGATCAGATTTATTCTATTTTCTCCTCTGGCTCTCTTCCCAAGGTCGATTCCTCCATACCTCTTTTCTTGTCTCATTCCTTTGACATGTCAGACCTTTTCTCTTCTTGAGGTTGTTGTAGCGTGGTGCAGGTAGTACCGGCCACCAAAAATCATATTTTATGGTTGAGTGTAAAGTTAGATTAGGTTAAATTTAGGGAAAATATGTGTATAAATAACAAGTCTGACCTCATTTCAAGGGTCAACAAAATTGATGATTTTGCAGTCCTTAGCTATAGCAATAGCGTTTCAACACTTTGTTTTCATTTAGTTGCACAACTCAATGATCCTTGGTCCTTAGAAGCTTTCAGTAGATAGATGCTCTCTTGGAGCCATTGTTGTACACACCAGCGCTGCTGGAAAACCATTAATGAAGAAGGAAGGATTCTCACAATGCTGTTGTTGGTCTTCTGATATCTGAGTTAATACTTTTGTGCTGTATGTTTCTTATGTCCCTTGATCTAACATTTTAAGTAGATTAACGACCTTCTTTCCCTCGCTATTGAATGTGTATGAACTGATGGTTCTGTATATTCAGTATTTAGTGTAGCATGTTAGAACATGGTTTGATGTTTTAGATGTGTTTGCATAACTATAGGTAGAATGGATGTTCTCTAACCCCATCGTATCTTTTGAAGTTTCTTTGGTAATACGAAATGCTTGCAGGAAACCCCCTACTTACTGAAATCCCTAGAGAAGATGAGCAAAGAAAACCAACTATCCCCCCGAACAAACAGTCACAATGCCCAACTTAGCTTTCACACTGTCGAGACCTGACTCTCAGGTGCTTGAAGGCCCAGAGAATCTCATTTCTCCAGACGACCTTTACAGGGAAAGTTGGCCAATACCCCGGTACCTGGTGACAACTTACCTCTATTGGCAGACCTAGTCACAAAGTCCCATCAATATAGTGGTTTTGGAAGAAAATTTCCTCCACATACCCCAACATGCATTTCACTTAACACTTTCTCAGATTGGCTCTGATCTAGACATAATAATAGTACACCATTTCTATCTCTCCAATACAAATCCCCTTGAAATAAAGTGTACTTTTGAGCCTGTAATCTGAGATTTCTCTTTTGGTTATCTATTATAGCTTTAGGACACTTGTCATTTTTCAAGAAACACATAATATCAGCATAAAATGGCTATTTATCTATACTTTTTATTGTCTGATCATGGATCTTTGTATTATTAACTTGTACTAAATCCAAGTTCTCCTATGTCATAAGTTTTTCCAAACCTTGTCCTCTCACCAATATTGTAATATGGATTTCTAAGTTAAATTCTTGAATTTTGTTAATCCATTTACATCTCTTACCAGTCAATTTTGATTGTGTAAGGATGTCTTTTACTGCTGAATGAGGTACATATGCTGACACCCTAGCAAAAACTAAATAAGGTCTAAAATATTTTACAACTTTTACCAGAGCATATGCCTGCTTTTCCATCATTTCATAGTTTAACTCTGCAGCTTGGAGAGACTTACTAAAAAAGGCAATGGGATGCTCAAATCCTTCCTCATCCTTTTGTAGCAAAATAGCAGCATTAGTGTGAAAAGATGCAAATGAAAATAAAGAAAAAGGCTTACTATAATTTGGTTATTTCAAGATAGGTGCCTCTTGCACTGCTTTCTTTATCTTTTCAAAAGCTACTTGGGCTTCCTCATTCCATTGAAATTTTGCATCCTTCTTTAACAACTTGATGATAGGTAAAAATTGCTATGAATCTTCTCACAAAATTTATCTTTCCTAAGAAAGATTGCACACCTTTTAAATTTCTTGGAGCAGTGAACTTTTGAATGGCTTTTATTCTTTCAGGATCAATCCTTACTCCATCTTTGGACACTATATGTCCCAACAATTTTCCCTCATTAACTACAAAGTGACATTTTCTTGGATTCAAAGAGACACCATATTCTAAATATTTATTGAGAATCTTTCCTAGGTGTTCACAATGATCCTCAGTCTTTTCAGAATATGTAGTTAAATCATCTTGGTATATTACCATGAATAAATCAATGAATTCTTTGAACGCAACATCCATGGCTCTCTGAAAAGTTGCCCCAACATTTATTAATCCAAATGGAATTCTTACATAGACATAGGTTCCCCATGGAGTAGTAAATGTAGTTTTGTACTGTTCTGATTCTTTCACTAAGACCTGGTTGTAGCCAGAAAATCCATCCATCATTGACAATAACTCACAACCAGTTACCTTATGCAACATTGCCTCCATATTAGGTAGAGAATAATTATCTTTCAGAGATGCAATGTTCAAGTTTCTAAAATCAACACACAATCTTATATCACCATTCTTCTTTCTTACTGGGACTAGATTTGAAACCCATGTTGAATGTCTGATAGGCTGGATAATCCCAGCATCCTTTAATTTCATCAACTCCTGCTGCATTTTGGGAGATAACAATGGAATAATGGGTCTTTGTTTTGGTCTGAATGGTTTTATATATGATTTTAGTGGTATTTCATGCTGGAAAGGTCTTCCCTATAAGCTTTTAGATCTTCATAGGACCATGCAAATACATGCTTATACTTTCTTAATAATTTGATTGAATTTGTTCTGATATGAGAATCCAATCCTTTTCCAATATAAACTATTTGAGGATTGGTTTCTAATCCTAAATTTATTTCTTCCAAATCCTCAACTTTAGCATTGCTTACTTTTGATGAATGATCATTATGATTACTAAACAATGCTTCTAGTTCTACCAAACCCTTGGGAATATGACTAGAACTCAGTTGGACCACCTCATTCCCTAAAATATAATCCTTACCATTATTGACCTCAAGTAAAGTGTTGCAGTCTATATGCTTGTTCTCATAATGGTCTAAACACTGAATGAATCATAGAATGTCTTGGTCATCCTCAAATACGTTCCAGTTGTAAATATTGTCAGGAACAACTGGTCTTGTCTTTATTTCAATTATTGATACCCCATTTAAGGTGAAATCACCAGTTTTCAAAGCAACATTAGCCAAGAAATCTGCCACAATGTTCTTGGACCTTTCTACCCTGTTAATATTGAAGGCATCAAAAGATTCAATTTGGTCCCAAATTGCGTGCTTATACATTTTCAATATATCATTCTTCACTGCATATTTGGACCTAAATCGGGCTACTACTAACTCTTAGTCACCAAAAACCTTTATACATTTTATTCCATGTTTAGCAGCAATTTCTAGCCCTAGAAATAAAGCTTCATATTCTGCTGTATTGTTTGTACATTGGAATGCTAGCAAGGAAGAATATTTAAATGTAGTACCTGATGGAGATATGAGTAATACACCAGGTCCTGATCCTTCTTTAGAACACATGCTCCATCCAAATACATTTTCCATAAACTATCATTCTGTGTAGTCAACTCCTTTACCAAAGGATCAATATCTTTACATTGATGAGCACTTCTTTTCACTCTGAAATTTTCCATGTCAACATCTACACAATAATTAATGTCAGTTTCTTCATGTAACTCAATAATATGAGGTGTCCTACCCTCTCTAGACACCTTGACATTATTTATAACAATATTAAAAGTGGCATATGATAAATCACATTGAAACTGCCCCCCATTGAAGCACTCCATTTTCTTGAAAGCAACATGTCATAATGTGGTTGAATATCAACCACAAGTATACTCATTGTCAAAACTATGTTAGGACATACAACTAACCTATAAGGTAAGGCTTCAATGGTACCAAAAATAGGGACCTCTCTTGAATCTATTGCTTGACACCTCCCATGAGGAGTATCAACTTGTAATCCCATGGAATTCATGATTTCTATAGGCATAACAGTATTTGATGCTCCTGAATCTATCATGCAATTTTTTAGCATCTTACCATTAATTACCAATGTCAGAAAAAATGGATCAACAATTTTTGCAGGAGTATTTGTGTTAAGGTAAATCTAAGGAATTTCAGAAATCATTACCTCAGGCTCCTTTCTGTTATTGTTAGATTTATTTTCAACATGCTCTGTATTTTGAGGTTTCATTGGAAACACACTATTTAATACTGATATGACCTTTTCTTTATGTTCCTTTATCCTCATCATTTCTAGAAATGGGACCTTGACAGTCATTTGAGACAAACAATGGTCCATATCAACTGGAGTATATTTCACATCAGAGGATTTTGGTTTTTCTATAATGATGTTATTTTCCTCTATTTGAATATTCAGAGTAGGTTCTTCCTTCTTGGACTTTTTATTTTTAACTTTAGGAGAAGAAGCACTTGTTTCTGGTATCTTAGCCTTTCCCTCATGTACAACATTTGGATTATTAGCTTTATTTACAATTTTGACCTTAGGCTTGTTCACATTTCCCTAGGTCCATCTGTTTTTGGAACATACTTGGTATTTGTCTTATTTTCTTTGCTAAAGATACCAGATAGTTGACTACCTACATCACCCACTACTCTATTTCTCAAGTGGTAGTTACTTCTTGTTTTGTTCACTAAATCTACAGTGATTCTAGCCTTTTCCTCATCAGAAGCTTTTCTTACCAATGGAGGTTCTTGACCATTTTGGGCATAGCATCTTATGTGGTCATCCCTTTCTTCTTCTTCATGGTCTGACAAGACTTGTTGTTGATGAACTTCTACTCTACCTTTTTGAGCTATATGTGTCATGATTTTCTATTTCATTATCAAAGTCCATATCATGACATGAATAAGCATTAGTCATATTTTAATCACACAACTCACTTTCATCCTTTTCTTTCTCTTCATTGAATTTTAGATCTAGAGAAACAATGCAAAAATTAGGGTTATGTGGGGCTTCACAGGCCTCACACTAGAAGTCATTATTACACATATGAACAACATTTTTGTGCAGATGGTCAGGAGTCCTATTTTCAGGTTTATCTTTTCTTGGTAGGGCAATAGGATTTCCATCTTTAAACTGAGTACCATAGGGATGATTTTGCATTCTATTCTGTGTGTTATAATTATTGTTATAGGACGGTCTATTTTTTTTGAGGAGCTTTATACTCTTTATATTCATGTTCTTTCTGGTTACTGCTTCTAAGATGAGCATCATCTCTTCTTCCCATCTTACCTGATACCCTTCTGTTCATTTATATATTCACTGATATTTTATATGCATTAGTAAGGCTTCTAGGATTTTTATCTCTAAGAGCATACCCCATCTTTGAATCAAAATCATTTAGATATGTAGCTAGACATACCTTTTCATCTAGATTAATATTTTGGAACAACTTGTGCATGGATCTTTGAAATCTTGTGTTGAATTCAGTAACCTCTTCATTGAAATTTTTCCTTATGTTATTGAATTCATTTAACTAGAATCCTTCATTAATTTTGTCACCATACTGATCTTTGAACAAATCGATGAATTCATCCATAGATGCAACAAAACCTTTAGATAAACTTCTAAACCATTCCCTAGAATCTTCCACTAGGGATTGAAAAAAGAGCTTCACTAGGACATCTTAATGATTAATATTCAAATCATCTATCAAATCAATAAACTTTCTCAAATGTACTTCACAAGAAATAACATTATTTCTTGCAAAATTTGGGAGTTTCTCCCCAATATCTTTAGGTAATGCATTAGGGTATCTAGGAATACCAATACAATTAAATTGTTTGTACCTTTCTGGATGTAATGGCTTCCTTTGAAATTTGTCATCATCTTGGAAAGTAGTAGCTTTAGCTTTTGAAGATGTAGTGTTTTCATTACCAGTATAAGAATAATTAGAAGATTGCAAAAAATTAATCTTCCTCTTCATCTCTAATGTGGCAGCTTCAACTTCTACCTTTTCAAGCATCTTTACCATGGTTTCCTTTTCTCTTATATATCTTTCAAGTTCAATGTCTAGTTTGGACATTTTTTCTGTTAGGACTCAGTGAACTTTTGGTTCCTCAACTTTATTTTCAGTAACTTTCTGTTTTCCTTTATCTCTGAAAGTTTGTGAACGAGAGCCTTTGTGAGTAGTTGGTATCTCTTGATCTCTACGAGATCTTTCAACATTTTTTGCTGCTTGATGTCTTAAAGATATTCTTCTAATCTTGTCGCCATCTTTTTTATCATGTTTTTTTCTTTTTAAAATATTTTTCTCTTTTCTTTTGCTGAATAAGGGCTAACTATTTTATTAAGATTCTCTCCTCTTCAACAAGCTAATATGAAGGAACCTCATAATATGAACTAATAGTATCAATTCCTTCTCTCTCACTAGAAGTAGTGGTGATTGCATATGTTTCAAATCCTGGGCCAGCCTCTTCATATTCTGAAGTGTTCCCTTCGTGACTGGACTGATTTCCATCTTTTCTTCTAGTGTTGTTTTCTTCATTTCTTGGAGAAGATTCTTCATTTCTTGGAGAAGACTCATCTAGGTTGGCTTGATTTTTCTTCTCTCTCCAAGACATTTTTGTCCTTGAAGTAGTTGGGATACCACTATCTAACTCAACTTCAGGATTTTCTCTCACTTTTGACCCAGTATTCATATTTGAAAGTTATATGCTTAACTTTTACCACTGATCATAGAGAATTTACTTTTAGAGTCTCCACCCAACACAAGTTTGGGAGAAATACAATATAACTTTAACTATGAATACTATAAAATTACTTTAGCAACTTTAACTATAAATTTTATTTTTCTTTGAAAAGGCCAGAGATATTCTGAGTAAGAACTTTTAAAATTCCCTAGTAGAGTCGCCAATTTGTTAGGGATTTTTCTTGCAAGAACCCTAAAGACTGTCTGGAAGATTGTTCTTATACATTTTAAATTTAACTTTCTACAAGAAAATCCTAATTGACGAGGATTGGATAATATCCTCCTTATTTTTGAGCTCCATAGACTCAGGCAGGTATTACCTTTGAATGATTACTGACTTGCAGTACTAGTTACAATGGATTAGATTTCTTTACTAGTTTGCTGAATGCCTTCTACTGTATCAATTGTTAAAAAAACTATGCAAATGACTATGATTAATATGATATAGAGCTTAATAAGCCAAACCATTATCTTGACAATAGAAAATAGTAATATGATAAGGATTCTCATCCTTCTTCCTTTTATAGTTCTCTGAACTTAGGAGGGTTAACCTATTGATTCTCTCTTAAAGGAATCAGTAAAATGAATTGTATACTCTGTAATGTAATTACTTGTAAATATATGTTTTTAATGAATGCAGTATGATTGATCGATTGATCTTAAATATTGGATAATGAACAACTACTTGCCAAACTATAAACCAGTGCCTGATCCTTGGGCTATAGAGTCAATATCTGGTATAAAATCTGCAATAAGGTGATTAATGAGAAAATATGCAACAAAGATAGAATTCCTTACATACTATCCTCTAGTTCTATAACTCTATCATCAAATATTAATACTAATGTTAAGTTCTCCGCGGTCACTTGAAATAATTACTCCTTCCTTGAAGGAACTCACAAATGACTGCACAATCACCTTGTGATCAGTATGTCTAAATGCCTTACAAATTAAACATACAAGAACTATCAAAATAATGAAAAGAGACAACCAAGATAAAGAACATATATTGAAATATTTTTTATATATGTTTTAATGCTTCAAAATACATTCAGATAGACAAAAAGAACAGAGGCTCTGACAAATTTTAGTAGTCTTCCTTGTAATTATATTCAATCATCTTTCAAATGTTACAATATTCTCATATATATAGCCTAAAACCATCTTGGAATCCTTAAAAAGTAAAGATGCAACAAGATTCAAATGGTTCTAAACCTAACCCTAAAAATATAGAAAAGGATAAAAGACAAGAAGGGACCAAGCGGTGGATGGACAAAAATGAAGAATGAAATCTTATTTGGATCTTGTATTCTTGTGATCACTGACACCTTTGTCGGCATGTGTTTAGGACATCCTCAAATAGTTGTAGTGAGATTAAGTGACCGCCATTACAGGCTAATATACACTTATATTTAAGATGACTAACCTCCATGTGCTCAAAGAGCAGGTGTCAAGTTTTCCTCTATTCTTCATCAATAATATCTAGGTCAATAGTGGCATGATTTTTTTTAATTTTTGGGCTTTGTTAAAGCGTCCCATGTTGTGACATTATTTTCTGCTGGCCAATTAAAGCTCTAAATGTTCTCTAACTGCGTCTTCTGCCTTTCCCACATAGCATCCATAATGATCTTGACATCTGTTACAAATTTATTGAAATATGCTTCTACCTTAATAGCCTCATCTAAAATCTTATTGTATCTTTCCATATCTAACTCGCCATTGTCAGAAATATATACCTCTTTATTAGGTAATAACGTATCAAATTCTGTGATCCATACTCCTAATGTCTTGAATTGATTGTCCTTTGACCTGATTGATGACACAAATTTATTGTAGTCTGGCCCAAACATATTAATTTTGGCCTCAATTTGATTTGCCTTGCCTTTTAAAAAGGACAAGGTTATCCCAATCTGTTCTATCTCTTCTCCAACCTGGGTTACAACTTTTGGCAAATCTGATATCAATGGTTGCAATGATGCTAACCTCTCAAATAACCTAGTTCTAACTAACCATGTTTCATAATAGGGGTTCAAAATCGATATAAAATTATTCACCTCAACTTGAGGGCCTGACAATTTACCATAGGCACCATAAACTACATCCACTTTATTTTTTAAAACATTTATCCTATGCTGTAAAAATTGCATTAAGGATCCTAAAATAACTTCATTATGCTCTTTAATCATTGGCTCTATTTCCAATGCAACATACCCTGTATCTTCAGTCTAGATCTCAACATCTATAACCTTCTAAGGTGAAACAGGAGCAACCTCAGGCATTTCTTGCAACTTTTGGGGTTAATTATGCAATTATCTTTTCCATTGCACTTATTTTGATCAAGCACAACTCCCTATCCTTTACAATTAAGCTAGTCTCATCAAATAGCTTTTTAAATATATTTGAAAGATCCTCTATTTTATCCTCATTTAGTTTTGGAAAGTGTGACAAAACTTGGGAGATTTCTAAGTCACCTGTATTATGAATTGACCAAATTATTTTATCTCCCTCCATATTTTCTTGGACATTGATCAGTGATGGCTTTTGATCCTTTGGTGCCAAAGACCTCATGGCTAGGGTTTTGGATTTTGAATCATAACCACACCCCTTTATCATTTCTCCTACTTTTGTTTCTGAAGAGAATTTTATATTTGGCTGCCTTCTAATTTGATCTATGATAAAGGAAGATGCCAAATCCTTGAACAAGGAGCATGCCACTGGACTTAACTAGCTATCTTGCTTCATTTGGAGTCATTTTCTCAAACTCAGGATCATAATCCTGGAGAGCTTGCAGGGCCTCATCTATTATTGCTTCTCCTCCTTGTGATTTCAATTGGGCTGCAACTTGTTCCTGCTTAGCCCATATGAGGAAATCCTTGAACTCCTTAGTCTTGATGAATTCATCATCCTTCAAGAACTTTTCTTACTACAGCTCTCTTTCATATTGGCCTAATAAGAGAGGTAATTCAACATTTTCATCTGTATCTTACCTTTTCTTCTTACCCTCTCTTATCAACTTCCTTCGCTGATGGTCATAGGCACTAGTTCCAGTAAACAAGGCAAGTATTCTATCCTTTTTCTTCTTATGTGTCTAAGAAGGCTCCCCTGTTTCTACTTTTTGTTTCTTCTTTGGAGGCTCTACAACTACCTCAACCTCTTGTTTTTTTGTTACATCAATGATATTTTCCTCATTTTGAGGTGGCTGATCAATTGGTGGTGGGTTGTGTATCGAGTAACTGTTGTCACTATACTCTGAGGATGACTTTTTGTTTGGCCCTCTGTCCTTATTCTCTATTGATTCTTCTAATTGATTACACAGTGTGTCATAACACTCAACCATCTTATCCAACCTCTCTAGATATGGTGTAACAGGGAAAAATCCTCCAAATCGGATTCCTTTTTTCTTTACTTGTTGCTCCAAGTTCATCAACTCATGATACTTATGAGATCTATCCATAACCTCTTCATCCTCCATAACATTTCTTATAATATACTCTTCAGGATATTGTTCATGATCTTTGGTGAAAGGGATGGAAGGGGTCAAAAGCTTCTTGGCACTTTTGATAAAGCCCTCTGTGTCTATGTACCTGTACAAGGTCATAGTCATTCTATAATGCATCAGCCATTGATTGACTGCATCATATTCTCTCTTCCCAATTATGAAATCATTGGAAATGAACTGCCTAGGAGTAAATGTCCCATTTCTATGTGGAGCAAGGTCTCCCTGTCAGTCAACATCAGTTTCCATAAGAATTCCATGACTGCAATTCTAGGAGGCGCTCTATATGGTAGTATATGGGAAACCCTTATCAATGTGAAGTTGGCGTGATAATAAAAATCACCCCAATTGTGGTCACCAATCCATTTATCAACAAAAACACAAGAATTGATAAGCTATAAGACCTTAATAGGAAACCTTGTCATGTCTGTTCCAATACTTTCCAAAATAGGGTACACCATCCAATTTTGAAATGCACAAAACTCATTTTCCCTAGCAGTGTAATTCCACACCCTTACCCAGAGTTGTATAGGGTTGGCCTAATTATAATAAAATCTCCTAGGTGTCAAATTGGGCTGGTCCATAATGTTGAAATTTTAAAACAAAATGAGGTGCATCAATAATGAATACTGCAAGAACTTGGGGTTAGATTCCTTCTTCTAGATGTCCACAAACCCTTGATGCATTCTGTCAATTACATATTGAATGTAATCATAATCAGTGATGGTGTGTTGATTATGCAAATCTAGGGCAATCATCAAAAAATTAGAGGAAATCCTCTCTCTTCCACTATCTACCCCTAAAACCCTACACAGGGCATAGGCTATGTATTTCATATAAAATTGCAGATCCTTGTAGAAGTAGTGTGCAATATCATTTGGAATAGGGGCTATGTAATTTCTTGGTCCCCTTGGTACATGCAATTGAATCAATTTTTACACTAAGATGGCTTCTCTTATATACCTAGCAGCCTGAGCTTTGAGGTTGATTTTTGTGGCACATGGGTTATATATGTTGAATGCCTTCATTAAAGATGCCCTATCAAGGGTCACCAAGGCTGTGCCATAGTTTTTCTTTATGATCTTGGAAATAGGATCATATCTATTAGCTAGCTCAAACATGAAATCAACATCTACAAATACATCAGGAACAACTAATTTGGTCAATCCTGTTGTCCAAGGATTTGAGATAGGGACAACATTATCACTATTTTTATGAAAATAATTGAATAGATGATAACCTAAAATATCTGGAGTTTTAGCATCCCTAATCATTGACATCTTATCTCCAAAAAATTCATCATTTACCTTCTTTCCTTGGTTCCCGGGAGAAGAGCGAGGAATTCATCTGAATAGCTTTGCTTTCCTTTCTGGTTTTCATCTCCATCTCCACTCCCTCCACTGGTTGATGCTTGGCTTGATGTTGGCTGACTCATCTTTTCTTTACTGATATTGAAACAAATCTCCTACAAAACCTCACTACAGGCTGTGAATTATCTGCAAACTAAACTTCTTAGTACTGAAAACACCACAAATCACAAAGATCTTTGAGTTCTGAACCAGAGAAAACACTTTCTTCAAAACACACTGCTTGAAAACTCTACTCTCTTGGAAAATGCTAATCACTTATAAAATCTTAAGCTCTAAAAACTTGGAAGCTTGTAAGACAAAAATGACAACAGTTATTCTTATTTATTTTGGAAAATCAATGCATCCATCTCTTCGAAATTCATGAACTTACAATTCAATCACATCAACCATTAGTTTATGTGCTGTGACATCAATTTTTCTTCTAGCTGTGGCATTTCAAGCTGACATGCAATCAATTTTGAATGAGTGATTTCTTATTAAAAACTTATAATATTTGAAAAGAGATAAAAATCAGATATGATTGGTTGTTCTTAAATACAACTCAGGTACTTTTTACACCCTGGCATGATCTCTTCTCTCTGATTGGTCGATGAATTTTCAAATGCGGCACGGGAGAAACCTACATTTTACCTCATTTATACTCTGGTTTTCTCTCGAGACTGAGCGACTGTGTAATCTCCTTGTTGCGGATGAAAATCCTTAACTCAAATTCTCTTTCGAGATTGAACACAAGCCACATGATCAACATCTCAATCAACGGTCATCCTTTAATCGCTGAGCAAACAAACTTAACTCATATTCCTTCTGAGACTTAGCGACTAAGGATTTTTTTGGAATAACCCTGTCTTAACCTCTAGTCACTTTGAGAGGCTACGCGACTGAAGAAAATTAAATTTGTGGATAGATTTCACTTAACTCACAGTTTCATCAGAGATTTGGGGACTACCATGGATCTTGTTTTAATCAAATGGCTCACGGGAGATCTATTATTCTTTTCATAATTTCTTCTTTTTAATTGAGACTTAGCAATCACCGTTTGATCAACCTTAAATCTTTGGTTCTCATGAAATCTCTTTGAATTTACTTTCAACTGTAGTTTCTTCTGAGATTTCACAACTTAAGTAATCTCTAAGTCACGGAATAAGTTTTCTTAACCTTAGGTTTATACTGAGATAAAGCAGCTGAGCAAATCACTTAGAATAAACTTAAAACATGTCCATTTAACTCTTAATCACTTATCATTCTTTGACTTTTTGAATTTCATCAGCGACTTCTCCTTGGCCGTTAGATCTTCTCTTTGTACAGCTCAGATCATTTGCACTGATTCAAACTTCATTTCCTTTTAATCCCTTTATCTCTTAATAATATTATTGAGACTTCGCGACTGAACAAATCTCATAGTTTCTAAAGAAATCACTTATCTCTTAATTTTATTTGAGACTTAACATCGACCGTCAGATCCTTCTTTATTTTCATCTATGGTAGGTTCTAGATCTCCTTAGCTTTCATTAATATGATCATTTATCTCATGACTGAACACTGGCCACAAGATCTACTTGAAATGGATGTTTGTTGCTTAATCTCATCTCCTTGAGGGAATATTCCATTTCTTATAGAGATAACCCGACTGAAAAGAAACTTCAACTCTTTTACTAACCATGATCTTCATTTAGAGGCTGCGCGACCAAATAATTTAAAACTCGCTGATATATTTCTTAACTCAAGAGTTTTCATGGAGACTTCACGACCATCACAAGATTACACTTTACATCGATGACTATCACTACATATTAGATCTTTTGACTTAACTCTTACTTTTTTTCATGATTAAGTGATTGTATGAAACCTCAAACCTTAACTCAACTTATAACCCTGATCACCTTTTCAAGAAAGTGCGACTGAGCAGACTCAAAGTCACCAAAGAAATTCTTTACCTCAGGTTTTTCTAAGAGATCATCCGCCTATCACAAGATTAAAATATACATAAAATGTTCAAATGAAATCTCATAAACACTGAAAGAATATTCATTTTATTCAGAGATTACCTGACCAAATCACTTTTGCTAACTCTCGAAAAGGAAAAGAATATTCTTACTGCATAAAGAGACTTAGCAACCAATATCGAAAAGGGAATTAAGCACATGGCTTAATTCATCTGATATTTTGAAGACCTAGGGTTTTTCTTAGATATGCATGAAAAATTAACCTAAGGCTTAGGGGTTTGCATTCCTTCTTGATTTTGGCATAAAAATTCATTACTCGCAGAGGGATCTCGACAACTTCAAAAATTTCAAGGCAAGCTCAAAAACTGGAAATACAACCAACAGTTTCAAAAATTTAACTTTGGCTACTATAATAAGGTGTGAATATATGAGAATGGTTTTGTTCTTCTTATAGTATTCAAACATAGGAATACCATTATTTTTAATCATGTATGTGTGCAACCATGTTCTTGTAAAAACATGTGATCCTATTGGATATGCAAACATATCATCATTTGTCATCGGTTGTGCAAGTTTTTTCTTTCCTTGTATACAATGTGCTAACCAGTAATCTGATCTCTCATCATTCCCCTATGGTAAAACCAATTCCAAAACATGTCATGGCTGTAGAAGATTTGAAAGATGGTTGTAGTTAAGTGAAAAATCCATGTCATCATTTATTACAAAGAGTGTGATAGATAAAGGAGTTAGATAATGTGGAACCCATGTATTGACCCACTCACTTGACTCACACTGAAGACACCTTAGACAAAAAAAAAATCAACTCTCGTGTCCAAATGGTCCATGTACTAACATATGAGCTTCAAAACGATTGCATTTTTGAAGAATCTTTCATGGTTTGACAATCCAACCTATCTCCAATTGTTCCCAACTCAACCAACCAAAAGCATATGGGAACCAATGAATCAAGAGTCCCCCCTGTTACAATGCTAAAGTACACCAATCAATAATAGAATGAGCATCAAGGAGTTCTGCACCTGAAATCCTCAATTGCTCCTTTACTAGAGTTCTCTTTACACATGCACCTATTCAGCAGGCTCCCCTTTTCCATGAACAACCTTTAAAAAACTCCAAATATGAGGTACACCTCTCTCTACATGCATTCTACATAGCCAATAAAACATACAAGCATTTTTTAATTGACTTGTGCAATTATCTGACCAAATGAGATGTCTATCCATAGAAATATCATTTTCCCGCACCACTCAAAATAATTCTCAAAGAAATGTTTGACATACTTGTGAGAGTGAGATCTATCATCGCTCATATAAAAATGTATTCTTTGATTAACTTCCAGTCATCTTCTATAGTATTAGGGGAATGTCTATATGTTATGTGCAAAAAAATAGCAACCTAAATAGAATTGTAATATTGAGCTTGCAACTCATTGGGGCTGCAATGTATAGTTCTCTGCAAAGTCAACGACGGATATAATAGTGCCAATTGGGAAAGTGTCCTTACAAATCCTTAATTGTTGATCCAACCACTGAGACTTGTCACTATGCCTTTCATACTTGTAAAAAATATTATTCATGAAATCTGAAATAAAATAAGCTATATTGTATTCTTTTGTAACTAACTCACATCTAGAGCCTTTACCTCCACTTTTCAATGTGTATATTTTTTTTGGACAATTTTCTTTCCAAAATCGTGTTTGCATCCCTCATAAAAACATGAAACAAATTTCACTAACCCACCACACTCTGAGCAATTTTCATTTAAGAAATCTTGTATATAAAAGAAACATCCATCATCTCTAGGACATAAAAAATGATCTAGCATGTCTCTCGATGATTTTTGAAGAGCACTTGCAGCACATTCCTCCAACATTTCACTAGTATGCAAAGAAAAATGAATGGATCATAACAATTCATGATGCATTGAAAAATCCACATGATATTTGCAAAAACAAGTATTTCAAATCTTAAAAGGCACACAATAAAAAGGCTTGAATGCTTCAAAAGCTCTTTGTGATATTTTCAATGTTGAATGTGTCTCACAAAATATTTTGAACAACATTGTTTGACTCACCTCCAAATAATATTTTGGATGCGAGGTGCGGTCTTGAATGCCAATTATCAAATTCAATACATCCTTCACATTTGGTGACACTCTTGAGTTATATTTCCAAAATAGTTGAATTTGATCCTTCACACAACATGGAAGTCTCCCACCATAAGCCCGTTTATGATTTTGAAGAGGATCGTCAAGTCTTTCTCTTCTTGCAAGTGCTTTATCCAAAGTTTTACAATTTCGGTTCAAATCAACACAAGTTTGTCTCATCAAACAATCCTTTCTCAAATTATGACTTACTAAGGAGGTTGTAATAACCCTCCTAGTAGATCTCATATATTTTTTCTTGGTATTCTTCCCAATGGAATTGAGAGAACTAGAGATATTTCTCATAATAATAGCATTCCTCTCCTTTTTCTTGTTCACACTAATCTTCAATTTGACTAGAATAGGTCTCATCTTCTGCACCTTTAACAACTGCACAAATAATTGACATTGCTCAACCAATGTCTTGTGGCTAAAAAAATGATCAAAAAGTTTTGAAACCCACAACCGAATAGTTCTTTCTGATCTCTTTTCATCGAAATTGATCATTATGTTCTCATCAATTTCAAGTAACCATTTTGTTGTTCTTGAAGGTCTCAAATTTGAAGTTTGTCTTTCTTCCTCACAAGGTACTTCATTTCTCATATAATTTGGAGATGTGTAATGTTGATTTGGTTCTTATGCACCATTATCCTTGTCAATTCCTTCATATTCGATCAGTGGATTTTCATTGTCAATGTCCATACTTCCATTGTCCACATCTTCATGTTCATTTTCAAAACGTACATTTTCATCTTGAATCCCTACATTCTCATTTTCAATATTATTGTCATAAATCATTTCAAATTCATGTTCTTCATCACTTGAAACCACATTTAAGCGTGGGCCTATGCCCACATCTTCATTAATATTTAACATACCTTGTCTCTTGTTCTGATGGGCAACCCTATCCATTTCTATATACACTTCAATCTCTTCATTTGTGAGCTTCCTCTTCCATTTATGCTTTCAACGAATACTACTCCCCATGGTGAGACTAAAAAGGTAATGCAAAAACCTTTTTTAATATAGAAATTCCAACAAAAAGGGTCAAAAAGGTAATTTTTTGTCTTTCATAACTGATTTCCTGTGATATCGTCTACAAAAAATGTGCTTCTTGGATTGAGGGACCCAGAGAATCAATTTTTTCTTTTTTGGATATGTTGTCTGACTTTCAGTCACCCATTTGTTTTGCAATATTGGAGTCATATGGTCATGTCATGTTGGTCTGGTCAGTCTGATGTCTAGGTCTAAGTCTTCCCTAGGACAGGAAGTCTTTGCCGGGTTCCCCTTCCTTTGCCATCTTGTTTTAGCCGGGTGGGTTGTTATCA
>MU226895.1:6172113-6186983 GCA_018584345.1 Thuja plicata
ACTGTGCCTTATGAAAGATCATATTCTTAAGTTTGAGTTTTATTTCTTACTTGAATTTGAATATATACTCTGATCCTCAAAGTATTCTGATGAAATCAATCCTCATAATGGCATAAAAGATTCAAAAGGATCTCAGTGACATGAGGGTCAATTGGCGACAGAGAGTTGCAGAACGTGACATTGCTTAAATGAAAATCAAGTCTGTTGAGCCTCGACTTGACTTATCCTTAGCATGTATTTGGTCGATGCATCGAATAACAATGTTTTGGAGTATCTGAAGATGTGAGCTGCAGAGTTGAAATAAGTTTTCGAAGAATAAAGGATCATTAAAGGATATGACAGAACTGAGTTAAGACACCTCTTGTACATAATTTTACATTCACTAAAGACTTTGATCTCTATTATTTTAATGCATATCTCTATTCTCTAAGACAAAATGAAACCAATGCAACAAACGGGAGGTCAAATGATTAAGAAATGGCAGAGATATGTCCAGGCGGGATTTCCAAATTTCGCTACTCCAGGCGGAGGTCGCACCTCCCAGGTGTCTTTTCCGCACTCCATAGAACTTCATCATTTGCATAACGATATGAGTATAAGTGATAAGAAATCATTTGTCTAAGCCTAAAAGACATGCGCCAAGCTTTAAAAGTCTATTGCATGCCTCATATTTAAAAGCAGAAATCTCAGTTTCTGGTGCGCCATAGCCATTTTGCGTACCCGCAGAGGGCAAAACCCACTGGCTTATATCATGATGGTTTCGAAGTCTTCTTGATTTCTGATGATCTGGGTCTGTTTATAATCTCCTAAAGAACATTCTTTGTGTTGAAAGAGTAACGTGAAAGTGCCCAAAAGATTCAGGGTGGAAAATTCCATTTTAGGTGCTCCAAAGTCATACCGACTATGATATTTGAAATTTGTAACAGTTTGAAAAGAGCGATGCTTTTCATTGTATCAAAGCATAGATCGAAGCTTCATGCTCTCACGATCTCGTTGCAACAAACGACAAGTAATTTGGTGAAGAAATGGTCGAGAGCAAGCTTGGTGGAATTCTGAGAACCGGCTACTCCATTGCGGAGATCGCACCATCAAGTGCGATTTCTGCAAAGCTAAAAACTCCCATTGTGCAGAAATCGCACTTGGTGGGTGCGATTCCCGCCGACTTAAGAGATGTTAACACTTAAGTGTTGTTTTAAAGGAAATATTATAATGATATTTTGAAAAACTAAAGGCATGTGCTAAATGCCTCGTGCACCTAAAGTTGACGGGCGGAAATACGCCCAGGGCCTGCGACATTGCGGATTTCGCAGTCGACCAGTGCGTTTTCCACAATGAAGAGATTTGTCGAACTTAACAGTGCCAAAACCCGCTGCCATATAATTTGCAGATCTCGAACGCTTTTCCACGTTTGATCACATGGGTCCCCTTGAAATGGTCTGAAGAACATTTTTTTCTTTAGGAAGCATGGCCCAAAATTGCATGAAATACTCAAGGCAGAAAATCTCATTTTAGATGCGCTGGACTGGTTTTCGCACCTAAAATCCAAAAACCCGTCAGCTTATATATTCATGATTTTGAGGTCTTTTTAAATTTTGATCATATGGGTCATTTTGAAATTGCTCAATGAACATTTTATGTTTTGAAAGCGTAGCCTAAAAATGAGCCAAATGCTCAAGGCGAAAAATCCCATTTTAGGTGTGCCGAAGGTGTATTGACTGTTATATTCAAGTCTGCAACAGCATGAAAGGATCGAATAATCATATTATTGTCATATATTTCTTGAATAAAGGGTGAAACACAATCAGAATCATTAAATGTGTAAAGATTGATGGTCCCAGCATGATGAATAAACAGGTTCTTGGCTTTTCAAAGTAATCTTTACATCAAAACAGAGAACTCTTGTAACACAACGTACTAAGGATGTATATTGATTGAACCTCGAATCCAGGCATGGTTAGAGGTCATTTGAAAATGGATAAATGACAATTGGAAAAGGATTGAATTCAATACTTCTATTATATGTGTGTGCATATAAGAAACATGACATATGGTCAAGTCAATTGTTGCAGTAAGCCATTGCCGTATAGTATAAGAGGTTCAATTTATCTTGATATCAGATAGAGCCCTATTTCAATGATCCAGTAGTCTTGTCGACCAAGGATGAAGACAATGATTATTTGAAAATTGATTGTTGGCATCTTCTACCTTATGTTCTATTTCAAATTCAAGTTCAGAAAAATGATTTGACTCTGAAAGCCCAATAGACTTGGCTCGACATATGCTGATTGAGGAAAATATGAAGAGTTTTAGATTGGAAAGTCACTGTCCTTTTGTCATCCTCTATTTTTACATCCGTGGTGACTCTTCAAGCTCCTGGATTAAAGATGTTTCTTCTTAGTGCTTTGTCTTTTTGTATTCTGGAAGTTGAATCATTTCCAGTAAGTATTGTATGTAAACTCTATAAATACTGTGAAGGAAATCAATGTAGAGGTCGGCAAACTTGCAATTGTAGCAAGAGTGATTCCATTTACTTAGCTATTTTCATGTTTGTTGTACCAGTAGTTTTTCATTTGCATGTGAATAGATAGAACAATTATATGTGAAGCTGTAATTTCTAGCTGGATTCCATTTTAGGTTGGTAATTGCAGTGAAAGTAATTCCATTTACCTTTCATGTATGATTCTTCTCCTATTCATCCTGTTATTTAGATGCATCTGAATGGAAAGTACAATTATATATGGAGCTATGATTCCTGCTTGAATTCCATTTCACGTTAGTAGTTGTAGTATAAGCAATTCCATTTGCTGTCTATGTATGATTCTGCTTCTATTCTCATTAGTAGGATATGCATTCTTAGAGTAAGTAGGTTTAAGTTAGAAGATAGTCTTTATGATATTCTGTGATCAACATTCCATTGGGGATTATAGGTTATCCACTTTATCCTTGCCTGAATTGTTTGTGCCTACAAACAATTTGGTTAAACCCATAAGAGATAATCTGATGATCATAAAGAAACAAATTCATTGAAGATTAAACACAATCAGGGAGCTGTACCTGTCAATTCAGAGGGCAGTGATAGAAGACTTACATTGACCCATTTGTTGGTGACATCCTTTTGTTCTCTCACTTTGGGTGCTAGAAGAGTCAAAGATTACAAATCTAACGAGAGGACAAACTGTTAACCAACAGAATAGCAGTGGAGTATATCAGATATCTGATATTATCAAAAATCTGATCTCTCCCTCTCTCTCTCTCTCTCTCTCTCTCTATTCCCATAGGTATTATTGTTATAATATAAATATTAATAAGTAATTAATACTAATATTATACTATTATACAATAGAGAAATAAATAATAATAATAATATAATACTAATTTATATAATACAATACTAATATTTAAATAATTATATAATACTAAGGGTATGTGCAAGATCATGAGGGGCCAAACTATGCCCTTAAGTGGCAATGAAAAATCAGCAAATCAGGATTAGTCAACTTGACGTGAAAATTTCAAGTAGATATTAACCTAATATCAAAAATTTGTAAGATTATAATCTGTAGAAAATTGAATGTAGTTTCTAAACTACTAGGCCTTTTTTGAAAAAAAAAGTTTATATGATTGGTGAAAAGTATAGATTTCAATGCAGCAGTACAAAAATTTCTCGAAAAAAAGTAGGTGTATGTCTGACCACCTTAATCATAATCAAATGATAATATTTTATTATAAGATTTTATATATAAGTAGTATACTCATGCCTAGATGTGACGCATTTTTTTTGTAATTTTAATCCAAAAAAATATTAATTATGAATTTTCTGCTACAACATTTTCAGAATAAAAAAAATGCCATGTCTGACCACCTTAACTCATTGAAAAATTTACAAAATTCAAAAAAAAAATTTCCCATATAGTAGGTGAAGCATAGAATGTGACACATTTTTCAGATTTCAAAAATTTTATACCGTTTGAAAGTTATAGCCATTTTTCAATCAGTATATAAATCAGCACTTTAGAGGTAACTCAATTAGAAAATAACTAATAATTACTTACCAAATTCAAAATTTGACAACAATTATATCGATAGAAAGCTGATAATCTCCTTAAGATACCCTTTTCGTTTCATCAAATTCGGGTGAAAAAAAGTCGTCAGCTACATGGTAGAAGTCTGGAACTCAGAGAAACATGGGAAAAACACATTTTTGTGACATATGTAGAGTTGACCATGTAGGTTTGGTGTACAAAGCAACACCGAGCCTAATCGGGTACCCGAAAATGCCGACAGAATTTTAATTTTTAAATTTTCCCTCCCCTTTCTCCCTCCTAATTTTTTTCCAACCCCTTTCTCCCTCCCATTTCTTCATCCTTCATATGATATATTATATATCAAAAATTATATATTAGATTATATATTATATATTAAATATTATATAATATCTATTATATAATAAATATCATATAATATCTATTATATATTAAATATTATATAATATTAATTTTACATTAAATATTATATAATCTATATTAATATTAAATGTTACATTATATATCATATATTATATATTATTATAAATATTTTATATTAATATGTATTTTACAATATATCATATAATATCTTCATTTTTAAATTGTATGTAGTAAAAATATCTTTCATTATATGATACGATATTATATATATAGTAAAAAATATATATTCAATATGATATGTATTATATATTATATATAAAATATTATTCTATATATAATAAAATAAAGTATAGTATATATATAATATATATTATATAGGACATATTAATATATAGGTTAATTACACCAGTATAAGGCATCCAAAAGGTTTCAAAAGGGGTCATAGAGGGTTCCTCGGGGTCCTAACACATGAGAAAGTGTACTAGGACCCCTTAGGTCCCTTTGTAACACCTAGGAACATATTAGAACACTCAAGTGTGTCCCAAGCGGTCGTATGACCCCTTGGGACACACTTTAGTGTTGAAATGTGTTGAAAGGGGTTATGGGAACTTCCTAGGGGTGCTAACGCATAAGAAGGTGTACTAGGATCCCTTAGGTCCCTCTGTGACAATTGAGGACACAATTAAGTGATCCAATGTGTTCTCGGGGGTCACAAAGGGGTCTAAGGGGTACTAGTACACCTTATCATGTGTTAGGACCCCTAGGAAGTCCCCATGACGCCTTTTGACACATTGAAACACACAAGTGTGTCCTAAGAGCTCGTAGGACCTCTTGGAACACACTTGAGTGTTCCAATGCGTTGAAAGGGGTCATGGGGACTTCCTAGGGGTCCTAGTACACCTTATCACATGTTAGGACCCTTAGAAAGTACCCATGACCCCTTTTGACACATTGGAACGCTCAAGTATGTCCCAAGAGGTCTGTCGATGCCAAAACTTGCAGTGAGGGTCAGTTGAAAGTAGCTCTGTAGTGTATCTTTCAATCCGTCCATCCTGGTATCGAACTGTCTACTCTATCAAGTTTGGTTGGCTGGGTAAACACTAGTGACAACCCTGTTCCACCCACAGAGTTACTGGAATGCTCGTGACCACACTCGACCCAAGTGTACCCAAGGTATGTGACTAAGGACAACAAATTTTGAGCATGATGTTACAAAACAATGTGGGTTGAGTTTGACATATGTTTTATAAATTGATAAAGGGTATCTAAAACACTTATTATTTTTAGAAAGTTTTAGAGAAAACAACCAAAAGTAGTCGTTGCTGAACTTTTTGGAGAAAACAACCAAAAACAGTCTAGAAGTTGATGTACTATTGAAGGAAGGATTTGGGTATTGTTACAAAACAAAGGAGAATTTAAGTGATATAGGTAATTTATTACATCTATTATAACAAATTCAAACAAATTGACATATAAATTCAACAAGATATAAATTAAATCATAATGATAATCAAATATAACTTCAAAATATAACTTCAAGATATAACAATCATAATCATAGTCAAGATATAAATTCACCATTCAATTCCATAAACATTAATAATAAATGTGTATATAGAAGATGACACAAATATAACATAAAAATGAAAATGTTCTATATATAGAAAGTATCAAAAGTATCTCCATATACAAATATGACACATGCCATTACAAAATGTCTACAAAATCAATGTTTCAAGGTGTACAATTTGGCATATATGCCATCTAAAAATGTGCCAAGTGGCATCTCTAAATGACCACAACCAAAACTACTTCTTATGTTGTAGGGGGATCATCAAAATGTAGCCTCTCTGAAGAACTAGTTGGCTTTGATTGATCCTGCATAAAAAATGAGTTCAAACCCAAGCTAGATTGCTTAGTTTATATGATTTGTACATATATATAATTCATAATTAAAACATAAATTTAATTATAAATTATAAATGAATAAAAACATCTTTACATGGCCTCTCAATTGCCTACCATGATCAGGTGTCCAAACATAAGCCTTTGGTAGCGAAGGGACAACACCACCAATACCAACTCCAACCTATAAATATATATATTTGTAATAATGAGATTAGTAGAGTGGTGAAGGGGTCCAAGGTGAAACATAGAGTAATAAATTTACAAAATAGGATGATAGCGTAATAAAATTAAAAATTTATTGAACTAAAATTAAAACTTACGTCCGCTGATCTCTCCTCTGGAATAGTGGGCTGGGTCAACAAAGATATGAAATATTCTCATGGGTCCTCCCTCACACTAGGGGTAACCTATGAGAGTAAAAAAGATAGTCAATTATATATAAATGTAATTCATCATAACAACCCTGGTTATAAAATAACAATAAAAATATGTTAATCTAAGTAAAATCGGGCTATCACTCTGAATCGAGATGCCTGTCAGCCTAGGCTCCCAAACCTGTATCAAGACATCGTCAAGAGATGCATCCTATATAATAAAGTGCATGTAAAATATTCATTACTACACACAAGTGGCATACATATGCATGCATAATTAATCTTAAACAATTAATTACCTTTCCTTTGTCGACACATGAAGAAGGAACCCCCTCATGCCCCCCACTGACATCAGCTGATACCTGCAAGAGTACAATAAGATGACAATATATTAGTAAATGTATGAATTTTATTGCTCTAATTGATAGAGATTTAAGCATGTACACCAAATGATATACCGTATAGGTGTTAAGGCCAAATGAAATGACCAAAATTGTAGAGTCATCCACCTGTTTCAACTCCTCCTCTGCCATCGACTGAATATAAATGGACCGAATATATATACATAAGTGCATGCAGTCATTAAAAATAATCTAAATAAATAAATTATTTTTAAATTAAATAAGTCATGTGACAAATTTATTTATAATGTTTACTCTTACCGTATCAGTAGGAATCCATGGCTCTGTGTACCCCTCCTCATCACTCTCATGAGACGCAGATGCTCCATGAGGTGTTGCAACCTCTTGTTAGTAATAACTGAGAGGGGGGGGGGGGGAATCNACCGTATCAGTAGGAATCCATGGCTCTGTGTACCCCTCCTCATCACTCTCATGAGACGCAGATGCTCCATGAGGTGTTGCAACCTCTTGTTAGTAATAACTGAGAGGGGGGGGGGGTGAATCAGTGGCCTTAACATTCCAATAATCAACCCTTAAAACTTAGTACCACAATATTATACCTCTAGTTATCTTCATTCCTATAAGATGAATGCCTCCAAATAATTTAATCAAACTACTACTGATTGGAATGCTTTGTAAAACCTTCTATTATATGCTTTCCGAAAAGCAGTCTGTTAATTTATCAATAGACAGTAAATTATCTAGAGTATACCAGTCAATCCAATTAAGTTATGTGTAATGAAAAACACTAAAGTAATGACTCATAGACACATTGACACATGGTTTTTTAACGTGGAAACCCTATTAAGGGAAAAACCACTTGCGACCGGTAACCCAAAATTTTCACTCTTCTTAAGTGAGCTCGGTGAAGAGCCAACCCTGTTAAAGGTTACAAACACACTGTTAGGTGTGATCTTGTTAGAGGATTTAAAAGTTTATTCTGTCACTTGATATCTGGCATCTCATGCTACCATCTTTGATCAAACACTCACTTGGCCTGTCAATTGGTATCTGGCATCTCATCCTATCTTCATGATCAAACTTTTTGATACTTCATTGGATGTATCTCAATATAGAAAGGATATTTAAATGCCACTCAGTTAAGAGACTTTCTGAATGAATGGTTAAACTGAAACAGTATGATCTGTTCATATATACAACTTATACTTGTAGATTTTCAGATCTATTGCAATCTCATAAAATAATCTGATTAATATATCTCTGTTATACCTTTGATCCACTTTGATTCTGCTTGGTGATGCTATGCTCTGTTGCTCGGTGTCCGCAGAAAACTTTAGCTCTAGATTGATTGATCAAAATTGAATGAAGTTGCTCTTCATCAGTTTCTCCTTAGCATCCTCTTTTTCATTCTCTCCCCACACAATTCATAATGAATTGAGTTGTCTCTTTATAAACATGATATCACCATTGTTAGGTTCTTGATTTTCTTTATCTTGGCATGATCCACAATTTTAGTGTATTAGATTTAAAGAAAAACTCATATTTTCTCTGGCTTATCTTGTCAATGAAAACAATGATAACAACAAGTTAAGTCTATATTTATCTCTACCGGCAAGATATTTTGTCATTTGTGAACTTTAGTTAATTTTAGTTTTAACTCTCTGATAGCATCGGTCAACACTCCAGTTCTCCTCGAGCTCCTCCATCGGTTTACACTATGTTTCTGGACATTGGGTTTGCTTGATTCCACTCATCGGTAATGCTCGTCAGTTTTCTTGCTCGGGCATCACTGTGACTTGACTTTCGGTGATCTCTATCCATCGGGTTCTATTGACCGTCGGTGTTTGAAGTCACATTGTGAATGCTTGTCTTTTATGCATTACAAAAAGCATAATCTTTATCTCTCTAATTCTCTGAAGTCTTTGACACTTTGTATATAACTGAATACATTATATCAATTTTACATCAATGACAATACAATCCATTAACTGATTTAATGTCTTGCATTATCCTTCTGCATTTTAGTGATCAACTTAACATCTTCAAACATTCAATCAGTTACACGTCATCAATCTCTCCCTTTGGCATTGATGGAAACATACTACATTATCATACTATACTATCACTAATACAATATGAAATATACAGTTTCATCAAGCTTTCCTAATGTAACTATTACACATGTCTGGCTTTCGGTCAGCTGAAAAACAACTTAGATTTGTTTCTTGTAGAGTGGTTGTCTTCAATATTTAATCCCTTCTCTGGATAGATGTATCATCTAATGTCTCTATTCTGATATGTGCTCTGCCTTGATTGTTCCTCTTCTTGATAATCTCTTTTTTCCTTTGACAACATTCTTTCTCTTTGTCTGAACTCTCTTCCTTTGTTACTTCTCTCCCTTAGATGGATATTTCATATGTAATCAATTTCTCTCCCTTCGAATATTGATTAACTCTTCCTTCTGATTCTCAGGAACTTCTCTTCATGGATAATGATATAATCTTTCTATTTATCATATCTCTCCTTTTGATAATGAGATCATCTCTTCCTTTTCCTTTATTATAATTAGAGGATTATCTCTCCCTTTTGTATGATAAATCAAATGTCTCCTTGATGATAATGACAACATCTCTCCCTTTGACAACAATGCCAAACAAAGATACTTATCCTTGATTTATCATCTATATCATGTTCCATCCCTTTGCATAATACATTCCTTGAATTTCCCTATCCATCAACAATACAATGTGCTGATTATCGGTGTAGATTTGTACCTTGTTGTGTACAGATGTATTTGTTGCTGTCCATCTTAGTGTTTGCATCAACATGAATGATCTGCCGGTTTGGTATAGGTTGATGCAACATCTTAGTCAACTTACTGACCGATAGACAAGGGTTGAACCCCTAGTCTTTGTCTCAAGTACTCAAAAGTATCCTTCGGTAATGGCTTAGTGAATATGTCAGCTAATTGTTTATTTGATTGAACATATTCAAGTGTCACTTCCTTTGCTTGTACCTGATCTCTTAGATAGTGACACTTGATAGCAATATGCTTAGTCTTAGCATGCATGACGGGATTTTTAGAAATGTTTATTGTACTGGTATTATCATAGGAGATAATTAATGGTTTTATAATCTTCATATTCATACCTTCCAACAATTGTTTGGTCCATGGAATATTGGAGCAATTTGCAGTAGTAGCCACATACTCTACTTTTTTAGTAGACTAAGAGATTCATCCTTGCTTCTTTCTTATCCATGTGACAAGCCTGTCACCCATGAAGAATACTCCTCCAGTTGTGCTCTTTCAGTCATCAATGTTTCCAGCCCAATCAACATCTATATAGACTTGTAGCTCAAAGTTTCCTTCTCATTTTTACCATAATCCATAGTCCTTGGTGTTCTTCAGATATCTTAGAATCCTCTTGACAATAGTCATATATGATTCTTTGGGATTAGAAGAGAATCTTGCAACTATCCCCACTACATGTTCTATATCTAGTCTGGTATGAACAACATACATTAGTTTTCCAATCATTGATCTATATAAGGTTTGGTTTACCTCATTTTTCTTGTCTTCTTTTTTCAGCTTGCATCCAGTGGCCATAGGTGTTCCAACTAGTTTGGAATCTTCCATCTTGAATATCTTCAGCACTTCCTTGATGTACTTGGACTGAGTGATATAAATGCCTGCATCTTGTTGAAGAATTTGTAGACCAAGAAAAAATTTGATCTCCCCAAATATAGACATCTCAAATTCCTTTCTCATTTCATTTGCAAAGGACTTGCATAACAATTCATTCCCTCCAAAAATGATATCATCAACAAAAATTTCAGCAATCAGAATGTTACCATCGGTATCTTCTTTTAAGAACATATTGCTATTTTCACTTGTTCTAACAAACTTTATGCTAATGAGATAGGAGTGAAGTATTTCATACCAGGCTCTAGGTTCTTGTTTTAATCCATACAAGGATTTATGTAGTCTACATACCATGCTTCTCTTGTCTGGATTAATAAACCCTTCTGGTTGTTCAATGTATACCTCTTCTTCAAGTATTCCATTTAGGAATGCAGATTTGACATCCATCTGGTATACCTTGAATCCTTTAAATTCAGCATAAGCAAGTAAGATTCTAACTCCTTCTAGTCTAGAAATAGGTGCAAAGGTTTCACCATAATCAATACTTTCTTCTTGTGCATGTCCCTTGCATACTAATCTTGCTTTATTTCTAGTGACTTCTCCATTCTCATTCAGCTTGTTTCTGAATATCCATTTGGTACCGATGACATTCTTGTCATCTGGTGTCGGTACTAGTGTCCAAGTATTGTTCTTCTCAATCTATTCTATCTCTTCATTCATAGCACTGACCCATTCTTCATTCTCAAGTGCATTGTAAACAGATTTAGGCTCAAAATCACAAAGTAAACATCTTGTATTTAGTGACTTACTTCTTGTTCTTGTTTCATCCTTCTTGTCTCCTATGATTTGATCTTGTGGATGATTTATTCTGACATACTTGGAAAGTTTTGGTTCAGCTCTATTTTCATCATTCTGATTATTTTCTTCACCTTCATTTTCATCTCCATTGTTCAGAACATCATTTTGAGGATTATCCTGATCGTCAGTAATTGTAGCCTGATGCTCGGGTGCAATGTTCTGATCCTCGGGAGTGACACACTGTTTCTTGAGTAGAGTGTCAGGTTCTGTATAAACAAACCTGTTGTAGTCCTCTAGTTCCTTTTTGCTTTCCTTATCATTCCTTTCTACAAATTCATCTATTTTCACATTTGCAGTTTCAATGATTTTGTTAGATGACTTGTTAAGACATTTATAAGCCTTTCTTTTGGTTGAGTACCCTAGGAAGATACCTTCTTCACTTTTGCAGTCAAGTTTTCCATTTCAATCATCCTTCAAAATATAACATTGACTACCAAACATTCTGAAGTAACTTACATTGTGTGTATGACCATACCAAAGCTCATATGGTGTCTTCTTTGTGTCCTTCTTCAATTATACTCTATTTAATGTGTAGATAGAAGTACTGACAACTTCCCTCCAGAAATTTTGAGTGATTCTTTTCTCAATCATCAATGTTCTTGCACATTCAACAATTGATCTGTTTCTCCTTTCAGAAATTCAATTTTTCTATGGTGTCCTTGGTGCAGAAACTTGTCTTTTTATTCCATGCTCATTGCAATAATTAGTGAATCATTTGATGTAAATTCCCCTCCTCTATCTGACCTTAAGCATTTCAATTTCTTTTCACTTTGTTTTTCTACCATTGCTTTGTACCATTTAAACATCTTAAATGCTTATGATTTATCTTTTAAAAACATGACTGTCATCATTCTAGTAAAATCATCAACAAAGAGAATAAAATACCTATCTCCATAGTAGCTCTTTGTCCTCATCGGTCCACATAGATCTATATGGAATAATTCTAGAATTGCAGTAGATGTATGGGTTTTACTTTTGAAACTAGATTTTGTCATCTTACCTTTTTGACAATTCTTACACATGATATGCTCGGGCTTAGTCATCGTCGATAAGCCTCTGAAATTCCTTATGTTGCTTATCTTTATCATGTTGTCAAATTTCACATGACATAATCTTTTGTGCCACAACCATATATTTCTTCGTTTCTAGCCATCAAAAAAGTGGTGTTAATGTCATCAAGATAGAAAAGGTTACCTTTTGTCTGCTCACCGGTACCAATCAACCTTCCTGATTCATTTAAGATCTTTGCCTTCTTATTTTCAAATGCTACTCTATAACCTAGATTTTTCAACTGAGAAACACTTAACAAATTGTAATTCATTCCTTTAACCTAGTAAGAATTTTCACATTTAATCATGTTACACAAAATTATGGTTCCTTTACCTTCAACTGGACAAGGCGTATCATTATCCATTCTTACTGAACCACCATTGTAGTATTCAAAAGTCTCAAAATTTTGTTTATCATCGGTCATATAGTGAGTGCAGCCACTATCTATGATCCAGACATCATTTTTACTAACTTTAGATACGAGCGTAGTTTCTACATACCTTTCTTCATCTTCATTTGAATCCTTCATGGCTACAAATACCATCTCGATGTCTTCTTCTGATTCTGTGTCAGTGTCATCAGCTCTGTTCTCAGCTAGGTAACAAGCTTTCTTCCCTTTTTCCTTGTAGCCTTGGGTATCTCCCTTGTCAGATTGTCAGTTTCTTCGGTAATCCCTATTGTCACCTCTATCAAACTTCTTCTCATATGATCTATCATTTCCTCTGTCATCTTTTCTTTTGTTTGGACATCTTGCAACAAAGTGTCCAACCTATTTACAATTGAAACATACAAGTGGTAATTTATCTTTATATTTACCTTTGCCTCTCTGCAATCTTCTTTCCATTTTTTCTTCAATCTCATCAAGTCCTTGTTCTTCATTATCACTTTCACTATCATTTCTAATAGCATTTCTATGACTTGAATTACTTATCTTTAAAGAAGATTTGAATGCAGATTCCATAGATGGTAAGAAACTATTATCAAAATTATTCATCTCAAATGATATTAATCTACCAATCAGACTATCTAGAGTAACTGTATTGTTTTCAAATACTCTCATTTCTTGAATAGAAAAAACTCTAATAGCATATACAGGCTGTAAGGTTCTTAAGATTTTACTTACCACTGTCTCTTCTTCAAGTGTACCTCCAACTCCTCAGATAGCATTGACTAATTCTTTTATTCTGTAGCTATACCGAGTAATGTTTTCTCCTTATTTCATCTTTAGGTCATCAAACCTCCCTCTTAGGCTTTCTACCTTTGCTCTTAGTAAATTGGCATATCCTCCATGTACCAGCTTTAACTTATCCCACATTTTCTTTGTAGAGGTGTAGGTTTTGACATCTTCAAACTCAACATCAGAGAGTGATGATGAAAGTTCTATCATCATGCAGTTATGCTCATGCTTGACTCTTAATTGTTCAAAAGTATGAGGTCCTGTAGGCAGCACATATTCAGTATCTAAGTATTGAACAATATCATTTCCAATACCTAATAGGTGGAGTCTTATTCTGATTTTCCATGATGCAAAGTTGTCTTTATTCAACTTGGGCACATATCGTTTGTTCATCTTGTGATCTTTTGCTTGATCTGTTAAACTCCCTTTCTAAGCACACAGGCTCTGATACCAATTGTTAGTAATAACTGAGGGGGGGGGGGGGGGGAATCCGTNGGGGGGGGTGAATCCGTGGCCTAAAAAATATTCCAATAATCAACCCTTAAAACTTAGTACCACAATATTATACCTTTATTTATCTTCAGCCCTATAAGATAAATGCCTCCAAATACTTTTGTCAAACTCCTATTGATCGGAATGCTTTGTAAAACCTTCTACTGTATGTTTACTGAAAAGTAGTCTGTTAATTTACTGACATAAAATAAATTATCTAGATTATACCAGTCAATACAATTAAGTTATGTGTAATGCAAAACACTAAAGTAATGACTCATAGACACATTGGCACATGGATTTTTAACATGGAAACCCTATTAAGGAAAAAACCATTTGGGACCAGTAACCCAAAATTTTCACTCTTATGAAGTGAGCTCGGTGAAGAGCCAACCCTGTTAAAGGTTATGAACACACTGTTAGGTGTGAACTTGTTAGAGGATTTAAAATTTTATTCTGTCACTTGATATCTAGCATCTCATGCTACCATCTTTGATCAAACACTCACTTGGCCTGTCAATTGGTATCTGGCATCTCATGCTATCTTCATGATCAAAATTTTTGATACTCCATTGGATGTATCTCAATATAGAAAGGATC
>MU226895.1:6223975-6269830 GCA_018584345.1 Thuja plicata
AATGAAATAAATAACTCATAACACAAGAACTTGGTAACCCAGAAACCCAAATAGGTAAAACTGGGGTGGGGATGACACCCACAAAATTCTCCACTACTGCAGTAATAAAGTGTGCCTGTTAGGGCTAAAAAAATTAATTACAAGATGAAATCTACCCTATTAAAGGTCTGCCTAGTTAAGAGCTAAAGATCATTACAATCTACCCTGTGAAAGGATTTTAACTTACAATAAAGTAAGCACTCTATTAGGAGATTTAGAAAGGTCTGCTAGAACCACTCTGTTAAGAGATTTTCACCTGATATAATGATTATAATGTATCAAGTATTGATCCTTCATTATGCACTCAGATGCTGATGATGGATCTCCTCTTTCCAGTACCTTCTATGATCTCACAATCTGATATAACTTTACTCTACTTTTCACTGTGTTGTCACTCTGCTTGATCTCTGCATCTTAACAAAATAACCCTCTGTGCATTTCACTTCAAAATGCAATCACCACACACACTTTGTCTTCTCTCTTCTTACACACACAAAGTAGGGTTTTGAAGCAATCTAATATATCTATTCAAGTCTGATAGCGAGATTTGGATCAACAATCAAGATCTAATACCTATCCCATCAAGGTATTTACAATTAATGTTTACAATAGATCATGCATAGGATAAAACAATTAAATGTATAACTAACTCTGTAGAAGAACATTAAATACATACATAAGTCATCCCAAAAATCTTATACAAGTTAGCCGGATCACTTATCCTCAAATTTTGAATCATTCTAGATATGTATACAAAAAACTATTTTCCTCAGCACTTAACATCTATGTCTCCTACTCGGCTCGGCATAATACAACTCGACTCGGCAATGTAACTAGGCAATTTGAATACTGCTTGGCAATGTTGCTCGGCCTTGCATAGTTTTAGCTCAGCTACAGTGATAGCCAACTAAAACTGCTTAAGTGAATGACTAAGTGTTGGTCACTAATCATCAATAGAACTAAGAGATTAACAAGATCACCCTGATACTCCTCAAGATGTGGCTAAGAAAGTATATGTCCAGTTAATGAATTCTAAGAAAGAAATCTTTAAACCTATGCTGAAAAATGCTCTCTCTAAATACAAATTTCCTTTTCACTATAGTAATACACATTTACTTACTGATTGTGTGCATTTCAAGTTATATGTTAGAGAAAGAGCTTCTTTAGGAATTATATCTCATTCCCGTGTAGTATTACAATTTCTTCATAATTTTGATATAGGGCATTCCCCTCATTCTTATATAAATTAGATCAATTTTCCCCCTCTTGTCTCCTAACTGGGGGGAAAGAGGTATTTTCTTCCAATCTTTTAGGATCTATTAAGCTCCTAGCATGTTTATTGTTTTGAGCTTAATTGGTATTCTTTCTCTATTCTATCCCTATGATTTTGTACATACTTCTCTCGCTCATAATTATTCATGATATCTTTTCTAGGACATTTGTTTTGTAAAGATATCTCTTTTCTACAGTATCTCTTGATATAATTGTTATATCCCTTGATTTCATCCCTGGGGGGCAAGGTTTCTCAGGTTCTTTCCCTATCTAAGGATCTACTTTCCTTAGCTTGGTAGCATTTGTTTGTTTTGCAACACTATTTCCTTATAAAGACTTATGTTTTGATTATGGACACCCTTTTGTATGAAAGGTGATGGTCCTGGGTCATCATCTCTTCTTTATTTTGAAAATTATGTTCTTTATAATCTCTTTCTCTTGCTTTGGGTTAGAGTTGGCTTCCTTCATTCCAAGATTCCTCTTCCTCTTGATCACATGGGGCTTGATGAAGGAATCTTTGGTCCCTCTTTACTTTTATTTGGAAGATGACATTTTATCCTAAGTACTCCTCTATGGTGGGGGTCTTGCTGATAAGATATTTTTCCTTGAGAGGATCCTTTTTCCATAAGTGACATATCCATTTTATGATTATCTATGCTCTTAGATGTATTTGGTAAGGATATAGTGTATATTATTGAACATGATATCTCCTTACCTTGTGTAGTAGGTATCCTCTTCCTCTTCCTTATCCTTCCTAGTAGGTAGTCATGATAAGGAGGGGGGAATATATAGGGTCTCCTTATACTAGAATTTACATTTTACAACATGCTAAATCCTCGGAAGGTAACGCACATAAGTTGCTAAATCCTGAAGAGACACACATTTTTATGTTTAGTTTTTGCTAAATCTTCAGAAGGTAACATACATAAGTTGCTAAATCCTAAAGAAGACATGCATTTTTAAATATGATAAATCCTTGGAAGGTAACACACATAAGTTTCTAAATCCTTAAGGGACACTCATTTTATATTCCATGGTGATACAAGAATGTGGATCTATGGATATTCGAAAAGCTGTCAGAAGATGCATTACAACTACAAAACACAATTATGGGTGAACCTGTTAGGCACTCCCTCATTGGTGATTCATGGTAAGGTGGGAATCTTATTAGGCAAGGTAATAAGTTTCTCTTTTCTCTCTTTCACTTTCATGTTAGTAGGATTAGATCTTGAAGCTATGTTATTTATAGTGTTTCTCTTGTCTTGCTTATGTAGTCATGTATGCTTTCTATGATTAATTGCTCATTGCTTCCATATATTTATGCATGTATGTTGAGTGATAATCCTTGGTCTGGGGGTCATGTCTTTGACTAAGTGATGCTCTACCTCGTTGTGATCCACTGGACTTTTTCTTCTAACTTTACCGCGAGTATGTTTGATTTCCATACTCCCGCTAAAGTGAGGGCTTAATGTATCATATTAAAATGGAAAAACTTCCATGTTAAGAATGTTTATCCCTCCTTAGGGGGTGTTTTTTTACCATCAT
This sequence comes from Thuja plicata, assembly GCA_018584345.1. Taxonomy (NCBI): domain Eukaryota; kingdom Viridiplantae; phylum Streptophyta; class Pinopsida; order Cupressales; family Cupressaceae; genus Thuja; species Thuja plicata. The sequence goes on from MU226895.1 coordinate 6,226,832, forward strand.
CATGTTTTCCTCTCATTTTTGCACCCTCTCCTGATTCTATGCCTGTTTAGGACCTTGATTGGGCCTCTGCGGACACCATTTATCCCACCTGGCGCATTTTCCAGGGGTTCTAACTCCCTGGGTCAAGGTTTAACTTGAAATTGACCTAGGTCAAATTTTACCTCGACCTTGAACTAGGTCAAGGTCAACATGTAATTTGACCTAGGTCCCCCTTTCCATTTGGAAAGTTTGTCGGCTGCCGGGGGTCATTCAAAAGTCTATTTTTGGCTTCCAGGTCGATTGTTTTAGGTTCCAAAGTAATGAACCTTGGATTTATATTTAATATAGGTCCACTTCTAGGGGTATAGGCCTAATTGGAATTTAATTTTCCTATGTAGGCCTCTCTAGAATATTGTTCCCTAGATTGGTATAAAAGGAAGCTTTCTCCTCTCATTTCCTCCAAGTTATCTAAGAAATCCTAAGCACAATTTAAGAACCTCTATATGATCTAAGAGATTTCCAAGAAATAATAATCATCATCATCAAGAACCTCCATATTTTCAAGCATTCAAGTTCTCCATTAAAGATCAAGGATTCAAGTTTTCAAGCTTTTGAAGGGATTAGGTTCAAGCATTCAAGATTCATCATTCAAACCCTAGATCTATCCATCAAGGTGGTGTGATCTTCCTTCAAGATCCTTTGTGCATCCTAAAGATTCATTCATTTCTCTTTCAAGGTGGATTCCAAGCATATAATCATGGAGGTTTATGGTTTCTAATATTGATTCCAAGCTTTCATATTTACATACTTGTCTACATTCAAAATATAATTGCATATCTATTGTCATAACTTCATTATTAGATCTACTTCTACTACTTTCTAGCATTCTCTATTTTCAATTATTTATTTCAAGGTTAATTCCTAAATTAGGGGTTTACTAAGGCAAACCCCTTCCCCCCAACATACAAACTCTTTTTCTTGTAGGTGCTGGTTTGGAACAACGAATTGGAGTGTAGATCTGGATACCCTTTTCAGCGAACTGTCAGGATCTGGAAACAATTTTTCAACAGAACATAATCAAACTTTTTGGGTCAGAATCAGAGATTCTGGGTCAAAGGAAACCTTCATTTCTGGGTCAGAATAAACTTTTTTTCAGGGTCAGAATCAGAAATTCTAGGTCAAAGTCGACATTGAATTTGGGGTCAAAATTAGAGCTGAGTCAGATCGGAAAAATATTTCTCAGGTTTGTCCATCTCTGCGTTTCTATTCCAGATCTGGTTGCAGAACTTCCTGAAACTCAACATAGGCATTAGAAAATAGGCTTTTCCAAATCTTCTACATTTCAAGGTTAGTACTTTTCTTCAAATTATTTCAATCAAAGTATTAATCTTTCTAGATCCATTACACGCTCTTTTCTATAAAACAAAATTTAGGGTTTTTCTCTTTATCCCTATCCTTAATAGGTTGATTCATTTATGCATTGATCCTTTTTTGGGGATTAATCAATTTGGATCTTCCCTATACTAATTTGGGATTAAGAGGATAACCTTACCTTCCTTCACATTAAACAACTCAATCAACCATACCATCTATCCACATCACAAACAACAACCCACCCACAAAATCTATTTCTTTCTTTACATCTGATAATATCGGATATACGATTAGGCTTGATATTTGCTTTGGGTTTTGGCTTTGCAATGCCAAACATGGATGGTCAACCCAAATGATGTGTTCGCCATATTTCCTCTGATCTCTCGACTTTGAGCATGCAGTTGACAACCTTTTTTTCACCCGAAATTGATGAAATAAAAAGGGTTTCTTAAAGACATTATCAGATTTGCATCAATATAATTGCTGTCAAATTTCAAGTTCAGTAAGTAATTATTACTTATTTTCTAATTGACTTATCTCTAAAGTCCTAATTGAAAGACTTATTGAAAAATAACTATAACTTTCAAAGGGTTTAACCTTTTTGAAATCTGAAACATGCATCACATTCTATGCTTCGCTTACTATAAGAAAAAAAATTTAGAAATTTTGTAAAGTTTAGAATTAGTTAAGGTGGTCAGACATGAGTGTTTTTTTATTTTGAATAAGTTGTAGCAGAAAATTCATAATTAATTATTTATTTGGTAAAAAATTACACAAAAATATGCGTCACATTCGGGCATGAGTCTACTACTTATATCTAGAATCTTGTGAAAATGTATCATCATTTGATTGTGACTAAGGTGGTTAGACATACATGTACTTTTAAAAAAAATCTTTTTCCTGAATTTTTTTGTACTACTGCATTGAAATCTAAAATATTGAATGATTAGATTAATTTATTTCAAAAAAGGGCTAGTAATTTAGAAACTACATTCAATTTCCTACAAATTCTCTTACAACTTTTTCACATAAGGTTGATAAGATGTTTAAATTTTTACGTCAAGTTGAATAACCCTGATTTTCTGATTTTTCATTGCCACTTAAGGATATAATAAACAAGAGGCATTAACAAAAAAACAAATTTGAAATTGGGAGGGGAGGGCCGAATCCCTACGCCATCTCATTTTCTCTACCCACGGGAGGGCAACCACGTGCTGCCACTATGGATTCACAGTGGGGCTGTGTGTGGCCTCCACTATGAATGCATAGTGGAGCGCATGGTCTCCTCTCCCCCCACCCGCTCCCCATGCCTCCTACACCTTCTCTATCATCCCCCATATTAAAACAGTCTTGTGCTCCCTTCCTTCATGTGCGCCACCTCTGTATCCACTGTCTTCAACCTTCAAATACTGCACCCATCCCTCTCTTCTGCACCTGACAACACCTCCCTCAATCACTTTTATTTTCCATTCACCTCCATCGTGCCTTGAGATCCTAGCCACCAAAGCATCAAAAAAAAATTGTATTGCCCTTATTTGTAACACGATTTGACCTCCCTCTTCCTAATCGCTCGGCCCTTGAAACCCTAGCAGGATCTATTAGGGTTAGTAAAATAATAAAATATTTAGACGCATATTTTAAAAAAAAGAGTTAGAGGTAAGTGTATACTTATAAGCATTATAAATTTTAGATTTGATTTAATTTCTTTCTTATGGGATTAGATTTCAAATGGACCCCAAACTATATTACATTGGAATATATAGTGGATATTGTTGATTTATGGAATAGAAATGTCTAGAAGGATTTGGAATTTATATTTGAATTAAAGTTTAATTAGTTTTCAGGTTTTGAATTAAAAATTTATAGTAGGAATAATAACTATAACAGGAATAATAACTATAACATTTTAAAATATTATATTCCTTCCTATTATGTTTTTAAAATTCAAATTTTAATTTAGTTTAATTAGTATTGTAAGGGGATTGGATGTTTTAAAAAACACCTGAAGTATGGACTTAAGGGGTTATAAAATAGAGTATATTAAATTAGGTTTGATTTGTTAGAATTAAATTGATTATTTGAAAATTATTAAACTAAATCATATTAGCATTTATTTAAATACTAAAGTTGAGATTATTGTTTTAATTTAAAAAGATCTAAATTAAATTGAATAATATAAAAAGATTAATTAGTTTTATTAAGTTAACACATTGATTTAGGCAAACATCTTAATATGATTAAGTAAATAATCAACTAAACATTGATTTAGAGGGATTAATAATGTTTAAATTATTAAGACCCCTATAACCCTAGTGTTTACTCTAACCTTTAAAGCGGTTTAGAGATCATTATTGATTAGTGGCTAGTGGACTAACTTAGTCAACCTAGTCAACCGAAGTCTACTCTAACCTGTTCGAGGTTCTTAACTTATAGATATAGACATAATTAATAGTCAACTTATATACTTATGCACATGCATACTGTTGGAAATATATTATGTACAAGGTGACTGAGAGGGGGGGGGGGGGGNTGAGAGGGGGGGGGGGGTGAGTCAGGAACCAATAAAAAATATTGTCTTTTATCCTTTATCAGATTATCTAATCTGATTGCATGCATACAACAAAAAGAAGTAATCATTCATAACACACGACACAATATGTGGCTACCCAGAAACCTTCCAAATAGAAAGTAAAACTAGGGTGATTTAGTACTGTAGTATACATTTACCCTGTTAAAGCTTACAATTGACCACTTCTGATGGCCTACCCTATTAGGAGCAATAAGGACTATTAGGTCCACCTTGTGAAAGGATTTCAAGTACAATACAATTAAGTATGCAACTCTATTAGGATATTTGTAAAGAACTGTTAAGTCCACCTGGTTAGAGGATTTTGCTGATACACCTGTTAGGATAAACTAGTAGATGATCTTCTTATGCAACTCTAATTTTTTGAATGAGATCCTTTGATATAAAACTAATCACCTGAATGTGATGGATGAGTCTCTGCTGTACTTTTATACTTTTGCAATCTTCTAATCAATCAGCCACTTCATATTCGCATATATATATATATATATATATATATATATATTTATTCACATATATTCAAACACATGTTGGATAAACAAAGTATCTTACATATATATCTTATCCAGAACAAATAACTTCATAAGTCAGCTTCCATTAAATACAATTATATTAAACAACATATGCTAAGTTGGCTCAATACTATCACTCAGGTCTAGTAGTCCACTCAGGTAATATACTGACACTTGGGAAAACTCTGTCACTTGGGCAATTCTTTTACTTGGGAGACACTGGGTTCTCAGGTCATATTGATCACTCGGGTAACACTATTATGCTCGATCAACACTGTAACTGCTCGGGTTACACTTTAAGCTACTGGCTTGGTCAACACTTATGAAATAGATGACTAAGTGTTTTGGCACTAATTGACAACATGTATTTCCATAAGGTCTACAATCTCCCCCTTTGGCATTAGTGAAAAAAACACTTATCATGCAATTCTGAATCTGATAGGTCAAAACTCCCCCTTACCAACTGCTTCGGTACTTGCTCAGGTTTTAACACCTAATCTGCTACTCGGTTACAACTGAATCTATTTTTTATTTTTCAATTTTTTTTCTAATATTACTGTGTATATATCTCTTCTCCTTTCTACTCATCTATACATGTATTTCCTTATATGTATATACAATATCTTTCCCCCTTGTTTTGACACAAATACCAAAACTATATCTACAATGTAATTCCAAAGTAGGATAGGAAATCACTATGTACCTTCAAAATTTGAGAAAAAGTATTGTCCCAATTGTCTTGTAGCACCTTCAATATGTGAAACTCTATCTGTAACTCTACTAAAAACTCCATCATAAGTTCTGCAACTGAAAAAATATTCTCATGAATGAATGTCTTAGCATGAGCTATTTGTTTATGCATTACATCCATGTGTGGAAGGAGTTGGCTCTAGATATCTGTAAGGGATACCCCTATCCTTGCTTCTTCCCTTATTAACTCAGCCTATAGATTAGTCAGATATTTGATCTTCATGAAGTGTGCTGAGCTAGTACTTAGGTCAAGTACCAATTGGTTTGCACTTGAATTCAGATATGCATCAATCTTTATCAGTTTATTCTTTATTTCCATTGTAAAGTTGGAAGTATCACTCAAATTTATAAATAGTGCCACTACATTGTTCACAGTGGTTTCTAGAGAGATGATTAAATTTTTTAGCTATACTTGGTCTATTGCAATCTTCCTTGCAACATTTTCTAGAAACTTGTTCTCAAACTTCCTTTCAGCCTTCTCAAGTAGTTTCTCTTGACCATTTAAGTCTTTTTTAAACTTGTGGACTATGTCAACAAGTTGGTCCATAATTGAGTCATTCTCCTTGACTTCTATTTGTAGTGCATCTATGAATATACCTTTTACATCTTCAAGCACTTTGTTTCTTTTCTTCTCATCTCAGAGCTTTTGTTGTGTAGCTCTTTTCTTCCAAAGCTCACCTAGTATATCCATTTGCTCTACTGATAAGTTGGATTGATCCTAATTTGGAATCACAATGTCTTCATCAAGATAAATTTCATCTGTACTCACTTCCTTCTCCTTACCTTTTATCTTGGGATTAGGTGAGGGAACAATTTCCTTACCTTTTCCTTCCTCATCTCTAACCTCAGTATTCAATTGAATTAAGGCATTGACTTTTATTGTATCAATTGTTGAATCAAGGCTAACTATAGAATCATCTACCTTTTCCTTCGGTGACTTGGTTAGGATTAGCCCAGTAGTAGGTGGAGCTTTTTTCTTGGTTCCTACTAGTTCAAGTATGGATTCTCTAGCCTTATCCTTTCTCAGAGACAATATGTTATTTATAGGTGATTGGGGCAAGGATGCCATCACTTCTACTATAATTTTCTTGGCATTAGACTCTTCAATTGTCTGTACCTCAGGTAATTTTTCATCATAGTTCTATTCAGGAGGATCTGAACTCTGTACTTCAGACTTATCATCTCCCTTTACTTCAAATATAGATCTCCACACTGTTGTGGCATTCTGAACTACATCCTCTATCTTCTTGTTCAGTATTTGGAAGGTCCTGAACCTTGGAGTATGATTGTTCTCATATTTTCTCATGGCCTCTTTAACCTCTTTGCTTTTCATAGTAGGCATGACTTGCCACAAGGTCTATTCCCTTATGTCCTTTTTAGTTCAGACTGCATTTCTCCAGGGAATAGATACTTCCTTGAACAAATCTTCAGTCATATGGATCTTCAACTCGGAAGGGTCATATTTCCATCTAACCATTTCTCCACAACTGCTTCCTCAATCTTCTTTTGTTCTTCCTTAGTTCTTGAAGCATAATTCAATGAATTAAGAGATCCCATACCACTGCCTCCTTTCAGATCTTCAATCTTCTGCTCAAGTGTAGGTGGTGGCTTCTTAAAGACAACTGTATCTACTTCTTCATCATCTTTGCCTAATACAAGTTTCCTTCTTGATCTCCTTTTGGTGATAACAGGGGTAGAGGTTTTTTCTTTCTACTTGGGGACTACCTTATTTTTCTTTTGAGGAGGTTCTACATCTATCTCTTCCCTTTCTTTCTCATGTTCATTATCTTCTATCTTAATTGTATCCTCTTTACTCTCAGTGATAGAAGGAGAGTCTGAAGTCTTTCCATACTTCTTCTCAAACTTTTCTAACCTCTTCTTTCCTCTTTTCAAAATATTTGGAATCTCAATTTGCAAAGATATCTTACCTTTTGATTCTTCATAGGTGCCAAAGTATGGTGCCTTGGGATTGATAGGTTTATTCACAAGAGCCTCAATGATATCCCTTGTTTCATCTATGTTAACCTCATATGAAAGAGGTTTTACCCATGCAACCCTAGGCTTTACTTCTTGAATGTAAACCTTATCACAGTCAACTAGGAAGAAAATATCATCTTTATAATCTTCTACTAGTTGTTTAGGAATCCTATATCTACTATGCATATTCTGTCTGAAATTCTCAAAATATCCATCCATAATGTTCTCAATATTATCTCCTAATTCAAATATGAATTCATTTATCTGATGAATTATGGGTTTGTCCTTCTTCCATACTACTGTGCCCTTGGAAGGAAAGAACTTCTAAACGTAAAATAATATGCAGACCGAAAGAGAACCAAACTTACATGGATTAGTCTTTGATGCCCGAATGCTTTCCATGTTCTTGCTCAACTAGTTGAGCTGCAACTCGTCTAGGTCAAACACCAAATTGTTCTTCACCATATTATAGTCCAAGTCCATAGATTCACAAGGTACACTATTAGGTCTACTGGAGCTGTATATCTTGTGAGAAATCACATGAATCCCAACTTCAATTCCATGTCTGTAACCCCATTTAATCTCATGCCTCTTCCGTCCCACTTGACAAGAGTCTTCCTGAATAGGTCATCCCAGGGTAGGGTTTTGGTAGCTTTTGGTTTATCTAGCATAGGATACTCGATGACACGGTGTACCATTGTCTTGGTAATCTTCACTGGATGTTCCATCCATATATGCATGTCATGAAAATGGCTGAGAACAAATCTGATCCATTTCACCTGGAAATTCTTTGGCATATGCATGATGTGAATCAAACCCTTGAATTCAATATGCGTATGCTCAGGCTTCAGATTCCCATCTACACATTATGCATCATATTCTTGATTCATCTTTATTATTCAAATCTCCTAGATGTTACAGTGGTAGAAGCTTCTAATGTCATTAATCAGTAATACCTTGGGAGGAATTAGGGAATGAGCTTCGAACGGATCTATCTCCTCTGTAATTGTTGGATGGAGTTTAAACTCTGGAATATCATAGACAAAATTTCTAACCAACATCTCAGATCCTTTCTTAACCTTGCTGCTTGATGTAGATAACATATTGCTCAGAGAATTGATCACACTTCACTTTCAAACACAAATTTACTCTAAATCGCTAAGGCACTAAATCACTCTGCAAACTAAAATCTTTGTAAATAATAACCTTTCCAATTCATCATTTATAAGAGATTTTACCGTTTAAGTATTAAATTCTCTGTACATAGTAGCTGGCATAGCTCGGGTAGTTCTCCCAGACTTACTTGGAAGCTCGAAAAAAATAACTTCCCATCTTTAATACTATACAACCTGACTCAGCTCGGTTAAGATTGAGTAGCTTGGGTACAACTGAGATCCTAAATCGAATGGAATCATAAGGTGTCCTAGTGCATCAATTTCCAAATTTGGACTTACTAGCATATCTGGAACTGATGTATGATGGCTTGTATGCACAGTTCCAGTCATCTCCTTTCATCTCTATTCAGTAATGGTGACTCCACCCAATTCAATGCTTTGGGTTCCATTTGATCCTTCATTGATTTGGGCTGAATTATTAGGAGACTTCCTTACCCATTTCTGACTCATCTGAGTTTTGATTTCATAAATTTTTTCTTTTCCATTCTCAAAGCCAGTATCAAATTTTTCTCTATTCATACAATTCTTGCTTAGATGACCGAGTTGTTTGCACACATAAAATCTCTTAGTAGGATTTCTTTTTTGGAGGTGTGTCTTTGCACAATTTGCACCAATGTGCCCATATTATCCACAATGACAACATCTGCTCCATGTGTTGTAATCCCAATCAAAAATTGCTTTAGCTAGTTGTTCAGCTGGGTTCCATTTCTTAGTTCTGCACTCAGAGGATCTATGACCTTGTTTGTTACAATTGAAAATTTTTCCTTCAAACTTAGGTTTCTTAGTGCATTCACTTGCTCTATCTCCATGCTTGTTGCATCTGTAACATTTACCTTTAAATTTTGACTTTCCATTTCTCTAACACTTATTTGATGTATGCCCTAACTTACCACAGTGATTAGAAGTAGGTTTCATATTCATTTGAGTTCCTTTCTGTGAGGATTCACCTTGTTCAGTATAACCTAATCCATTATGTCCAAAGTGTCTAAATTCTATCAACTGATCCATGCTTTCTTGTTAATTCATCATACTTTCATTGGTTTTCTTTTCAGTACTAAGATCACTCTGCAGTCTTTCATTTTCTGTCCTTAGATTGATAACTTCTTGATTTGCACTATTGAGTTGATTTGCCATATTTTCTTGCTGGAGTGATAAATGATGGATTTCATTTTCTTTTTCTTCTAATCTTGTACTCAACAATATTTTTTCTTTGTGTGTTGTATCTCTGTCATTTTATGCTTGATTCTTTTTTTCCATGACTTCACATAGTTTGACTGAATTAATCTCTTGTTCTCTCTTCAACTTTCTGACTTCTTCATGTAAAGTAATATTCATTGCAAGTAGGTCTTCAATGGCTTCATCAACTTCTTTATAAATTCTATCTTTGAAAAAATATTCAATTCTTTCTTCTATGTAACTTTTATCATTCATCTGTACTGCTAATTCTTTTCTTCTTTTCTATGAAAGAGAGAGCTGCTCCTTAAGTTTTCTGATCTGATCCATGGCCACTTGTAGATCTATCTTTTCATTTTCAATGGCTTTCTCCAGTCTGTATGTTTCCATTTCTTGTGATCTTTTGTCAAGCTCTTAGACTTCTGATAAGAGAACCTTTAGCTTTGATACCAATTATTAGAAATATATTATGTGCAAGGTGACTAAGAGGGGGGGGGGGGGGAAATTAGGAACCAATAAAACCTATTGTCTTTTATCCTTTATTAGATTATCTAATATGATTGCGTGCATAGAATAGAAAGAAGTAATCATTCATAACACATGACACAATATTTGGTTACCCAGAAACCTTCCAAATAGAAAGTAAAACTGGGGTGGGGATGATACCCACAAGATTTAGTACTGTAGTATAAATTTAGCCTGTTAAAGATTACAATTGAACACTTATGATGGCCTTCCCTATTAGGAGAAATAAGGACTGTTAGGTCCACCTTGTGAAAGGATTTTGTACAATACAATTAAGTATTCAACTCTATTAGGAGATTTGTAAAGAACTGTTAAGTCCACCTGGTTAGAGGATTTTGTTGATGCTCCTGTTAGGATGAACCAGTAGATGATCTTCTTATGCAACTTTGATTTTCTCAATAAGATCTTTTGATATAAAACTAATCACCTAAATGTGATGGATGAGTCTCTGATGTACTTTTATACTTATGCAATCTTTTAATAAATCGACCACTTCATATTCGCATATATACTTATTCACATATATTCAAACACATTTTGGATAAACAAAGTATCTTACATATATATCTTATCCAAAAAATAATAATTTATAAGTCGGCTTCCATTACATACAATTATATTAAACAACATATGCTAAGTCGGCTCAATATTGTCACTCAGGTCCAATAGTCCACTTGGGAAATATACTGACACTCGGGAAAACTCTGTCACTCAGGCAATTTATTCACTTGGGCGACATTGGGTGCTCGGGTCATACTGATCACTCGGGTAACACTAATCTTCTTAGTCGACACTGTAACTTCTCAAGTTACACTTTAAGCTGCTGTCTCGATCAACACTTGTGAAATAGATGACTAAGTGTTTTGGCACTAATTGACAACATGTCTTTCCATAAGGTCTACACATACATAGTGAATAATATTCTAGAAAACAAATTTGTAGGTGTGTTTTGCCCAACTTTTGGGCATGACATATGGATTCAACATAGTATATGTTTAGGGTTACATTTTATATTGTTTATGATTATGGTTCAAAGTTTGAATTAAGATTTAGAAGTTACTTATATTTAATTAGGGTTTAATTTTTGTTTACTATTAGTGTTATGACATATTTTGGTTTATTAATAGGGTTTGATTTGGTTTGACATTCAATTAGATTTAGGGTTAGGGTTAATTTTGGTTTAGTGGTAGGGTTTAATTTTATTGTTTTATATATAATTTGTTATGATTTAATAAAAAATAAATTCTATTTAGATTATGGTTAATTAAAAAATAACCTTAAATTTTATTCCTAACACATGACATTATTATTTTTAGATCAATGGTTAGGTTAAATTTTGTTTTATGTTAGGGTTAGGGTTCAATTTGATTTAATGTCCAATTATGTTCATTGTTACAATTTAAATTAGTTCACGATTAGGGTTATGGTTCAATTTTATTTAGAGTTAGGCTTCAATTTAGTTTAGTCTTAGTGTCGGGGTATGATTTGATTTATGATTATGATTCATTAATTTAATGTTTAATTAGATTTAGGCTTTTGGTTTTATTTGGTATAATGTTATTGCTAGGGTTCAAGGTTTTTTAGGATTGGAATTTCTTTTCATTTAGGTTAACGGTTTAATTCAGTTTAAGTTATGGATTCCATATAGTATATGTTTTATTACAATAACTAAGACAGGGAGGGGGGGGGGGGGGGGAATCACTGGCCTTAANGGGGGGTGAATCACTGGCCTTAAAATAATTCCAATAATTCAACCAAAAAATATTTATTAAAGTATAATGTACCCTAGTTATCTTTTAGTCCATCAAGATGCATATCATGAGTAATTATATCAATTTTACTCTGCTCGATAATATCTACTCTTTCTCCTTTTCTAGGCTTTACCAAATAGCAATAAATTAACTTAGTGTTTATAGATGAATCAAGTATCACTTAATGTGTAAAGAAAAAATATCAAAGCAATAAAAAAATACACATTTGACACATCAATTGTTAACGTGGAAACCATGTTATGGGAAAAACCACTTGGGACCGGTAACCCAAATTTTTCACTCTTCTGATGTGAGCTCGGTGAAGAGCCAACCCTGTTAAAGGTTACAAACATAATGTTAAGTGCAACCTTGTTAGAGGATTTAAAACTATTGGTTAGTCTGTTGACCTCCAACATTCACTATGTTGACAACTAGAAAAACCTTCTTGGTACTCATTGAGTATCTTAAAACATTAAGGATTGTTACACCCCACTCGGTTAAGAGATTTTCTAAATCAATGGTTAAATTGAAACAATAAATGATTTGTCAATAATACAACTTACTTTGAAGATGTTCAAATCTATTGTAATCCCACAAAACCTCTCTTATCAAGATGCTCTTCAATTCTTTTTCTCCCCTTCTTTCTTCCTTTCTGCTTGGTGAATGCTCTTGCTTTGTTGCTCAGTGTTTGCAGAATTCTCGAATCTTCTCTTCAGTCTGTATGATCAGGTCTGTATGAAGAATTCACTCTTCACTAGAATTATACTCAGCATTCCTCTCTTCCCTTTTTAAATGAATTACTTTTCTCATTATATAGACATTATTTCACCATTTCAATCTTCTTTTCTTTCTTGTTCTTGACATAGATAGCTTTCTTGATCCACAAGTCTCACCTTTGCATGGATTTAATCTTTAAATATTTGCTTGAGTTTTATTCCATAGATTTCTCCTTGACAGCTATGAATAAAACTGGCTTTAAATATCCTTCTTATCTTTAGCTTAACTGATCAATGAAAAAAACCAATCAGTTAGTTAACTCTAGATACAACCCTTGACAACTAAGTGTTTTGTCATTTCCCAACTCCAGTTAGTTTCGGTCAAAGACTTTGGTTGTGCTCGGTGACACTTGCTTGGGTATCACTGATCGTCAGTGTTGTCTGTCCATCAGGAAACACTGTGAACTACTCAGGGTTCACTGTTCTTGGGTAATTCTATCCGCCAGGTTACATTGTCCGTCGGGTTACACTATCCATCGGTTTACACTTTGACTTGGTGTTTTTAGTACTTTTATGTTTCAACCGATAACACAAACTTTGTCTCTTTGGCTCTTCATGTTTTCTGACCATATGTGTATGATTGCTCATACTATTTCAATTTGACATCAATGACAATACAATACATTAACTGATTTAATGTCTTGCATTCACTTTCTACATCTTAGTGATCATAAAATTTTCATCTTCAAAGCATTCAATTAGTTATAGTTCATCAATCTCTCCCTTTGGAATTGATAGAAATATACTATCAACTCAATATGAAATATGCCATATCATACCAAAATTATTGTTCTATAGCCAATTCAAATGTCTAATTTTCTGTAAGGTCTTCTAGCTTAGATTTTCTTCTTGTAGAGTGTTTTTTTTGCTTCATTCCCTTCATTGGATAGGTGTAGCAGTGTTAACTCTTTTCCAATGCTCTTCCTTAGATGGATGGTTGTTTCTTTTAATCTGTCTCTCCCTTTGAATGTTCCTCTCCCTGATGGATGTTTCTTTTCTTTGATGGATATTTCATATGGATATACTCCTCTCCCTTTGACAACAATGCCAAAAAAATATATCATTGATTTTCCTGTCCAACAACAATACAGCTTTGTAGTAGCCAACAATATATTTTCCTTCTTGGAAGCTTTCTTTTCCTGATATGTCTTTGCACTCTAGTTCTATGCTTGCATCAACATGAATGATCTTCTGATAAATTGTAGGCTGATGCAACATCCTAGTCAGCTTAGTGACTAATAGACAAGGGTTGGACCCCTAGTCTATCCCTCAGGTACTCAAAGGTACCTTTTGGACATGGCTTTGTGAATATGTCTGCTAAATGTTCTTTGGATTGCACATACTCTAGTATCATGTGCTTCTCTTGAACTTTTACCCTTAAGTAATGATACTTAATGTCTATATGCTTTGTCTTAGCATGCATAACCAGGTTCTTTGAGATGTTTATTGCACTTCTATTATCACAATAAATAATGACTGAATCAATGATTTCTTCATTCATACCTTTAAGTAGTTTTTTGATCCATGCAATGTTAGAGAAATTTGTAGTACCAGCCACATATGCTGCTTTTGTAGTTGTTTGAGATATGCATCCTTTCTTTTTGCTTATTCATGTGACAAGTCTGTCACCCATAAGGAATGATCCTATTGTTCTCTTTCTATCATTTATGTTTCCAGCCCAATCAACTTCTTTATAGACTTGTAGCTCAAATTTTCCTTCTTTATTATACCACAAACCATAGTCTTCAGTATTCTTCAGATATCTTAGAATTTTCTTGACAACAGTCATGTGTGATACCTTAGGATTAGCAGAGAATCTTGCAACTATACCAACTGTATGTTCTATATATGGTCTAGTGTATACAACATACATGATTTTACCAATCATAGATCAGTATAAGGTTTTATTTACCTTGGTTGACTTGTCTTCCTTTGATAATTTGCATCTGGTAGCCATAGGTGTTCCCACTAGTTTTGTGTCCTCCATTTTGAATATCTTCAGTACTTCTTTGATTTATTTGGACTGTGTGTGTAGATTCCTGCAACTTGTAGAATCTGTAGACCAAGAAAGAATTTGATCTCTCCAAACAGTGACATTTCAAACTCTTTTGTCATTTCATTAGCAAATGCTTTGCATAGCATGTCATTTCCTCCAAATATTATATAATCAATGAATATCTCAGCAATCAATGTCTTATCACCAATATCTCCTTTCAAATATAGATTACTATTATCACCTATTCTAATAAATCCAATACAAATGAGATAAGAGTGAGTCTTTCATACCATGATCTCAGTGCTTATTTCAATCCATACAAGGCTTTGTGCAATTTAAAAACCTTGTTTCTCATGTTAGGATTAGAAAACCCTTCAGGTTGTTCAATGTATACCTCCTCTTCTAGTATTCCATTCAGAAATGTAGATTTGACATCCATTTGGTATACCTTGAATCCTTTGAAAGCAACATAAGAAAGTAGAATTCTTACTCCTTCTAGTCTAGCAATGGGTGCAAAGGTTTCTCCATATTCAAAACCTTCTTCTTGTGCATATCCTTTGCATACTAGTCTTGCTTTTTTTTTCTTGTGACTTCTCCATTCTCATTCAGTTTGTTTCTGAATATCCATTTCATGCCAATGACATTTTTGTCACTCGGTCTTGGTACTAATATCCATGTCTTGTTCTTCTCAATCTATTCAATCTCTTCATTCATTGCACTAACCCATTCTTGATTCTCAAGTGCAACATTAATAGATTTAGGCTCAAAATCACAAATCAAACATCTAGTGTTAAGTGACTTACTTCTTGTTCTCACTCCATCTCTTTTGTTTCCAAATATTTGGTTATGTGGATGATATCTTTTGACATATTTGGAAAGTATAGGTTTAGATCTTGTTTATTCATTCTGATCTTCATCACTTGATTCAACATTGTGATCATCTTCTAGTTTCTCGGTGTGTGCAACCTAATGCTCAGGTGCATTGCTCTGTCGCTTAGGAACTTCACACTATTTTTTGGTAGCTCCTATCACTTGCTTGGGAAAGGTGTCAAGATGATCAATGTATACAAATCTATTTTAATCTTCTGGTTCCTTTCTACTCTCCTTATCATTTTTTTCAGCAAATTCATCTACTTTGACATTTCCACTTTCAATGATTTTGTTAGTATATTTGTAAGACATTTATAAGATTTTCTTTTGGTAGAATAGCCTAAAAAAATTCCTTCATCACCTTTAGAGTCAAGTTTTCCATTTACATCTTCTTTCAGTATATAATATTGACTCCCAAATATTCTAAAGTAACTCACATTAGGTGTGTATCCTTAGTATATCTCATAAGGTGTCTTATTTCTATCTTTCTTCAATTGAACTTGGTTTAATGTATAGACAACAATACTTACAACTTCTCTCCAGAATGCTTGTGTGATTCCTTTTTCAATCATCAGTGTTCTGCCACAATCAACAATTGATCTATTCCTTCCTTCAGCAATCCCATTTTGCTATTGTGTTCTCAGTGCAGAAACCTATCTTGTAATTCCATGCTCATTACAAAAGTTAGTGAATTCATCAGAAATAAATTCTCCTCCTCTATCTGATCTCAAACATTTTAGTTCTTTTCCACTTTGTTTTTCAATATTATCTTTATACCATTTGAACATCTTAAATGCTTCTGATTTCTCTTTTAAGAGCATGATAGTCATCATCCTAGAATAATTAACAACAAATAGAATTAAGTATCTATCAGCATAATAGCTCTTTGTTCTCATTGGTGCACATAATTGAGTATGGACTAACTCTAGAATAACATTAGATGTGTGGGTTTTTCTTGTGAAACTAGACTTTGTCATTTTTGCACATGACATGGTCGAGCTTTGAAATGCTCAGTAAGCCTCTTACTTTCTTTTTCTTACTTATCTTTACCGTCTTGTCAAAGTTCACATGACATAACCTTTTATGCCATAACTAAATGTCTTCATTTTTAGCCAATAAAAAAGTGCTCTATATTATCAAGATAGAATAGGTTACCTTTTGTTTGTTCACCAATATCGATCAACCTTCCTTTTTCATTGTAGATCATTTCCTTTTTGTTCTCAAATGTAACTTGGTGTCCTATGTTATTCAGTTGTGAAACACTTAACAGACTGTAGTTAAGTCCTTTTACCCAATATACATTTTCACATCTGATCAAATTATTCAACTTGATGGTTCCTTTACCTTCAACTGGGAAAGGTGAGTCATTACCCATCCTAACTGATCCATCATTGTAATATTCAAAATTTTCAAACTTCTCCATATCTCTAGTCATATGATGAGTACAACTATTATCAATAATCCAGACATCATTTTTTCTAACCTTAGATATGAGTGTAGTTTCAACATACCTTTCTTCATTGTTTGAATCATCCTTCATAGCAACAAATACTACCTCAATTTATTCATCAGAATTGGTGTCAGTATTTTCAGCTTTTTTCTCAACCAGGTAACGAGCCTTCTTGCCTTTGTCCTTGTATTTTTGGTTATCTCTTCTGTCAGATTGTTGGTTGCTTCTGTAATCTTGTTCATCACTTATGTCATACTTCTTCTCATAAGATCTTTCATTGAATCTTTCATCCTTTTTCTTGCTAGGTCATCTAGTAACAAAATGACCAATTTCTTTATAATTAAAATAGACCAATGGAAATTTACCTTTATATATTCCTTTACCTCTTTGTAGTCTTCTTTCCATTAGTGCTTCAATTTCATCAAGTTCTTGTTCATCACTTTCACTATCACTATCATTTCTCATAGTATGTTTATGACTTGATTTACTTATTTTCATAGAAGACTTGAATGAAGACTCAATATATGGTAAGACACTGTTGTCATAGTTATTCATCTCAAATGAAATAAGTCTACCAATCAAACTATCAAGAGTAACATTGTTTCCAGCTACTGTTCTCATTTCTTGAATTGCAGATACTCTAATAGCATAAATAGGTAGTAAGGTTCTTAGAATTTTACTTACCACTATTTCTTCAGCAAGTACTCCTCCTACTCCATAGATAGCATTGACCACTTCTTTTATTCGGTCACTATATTGAGTTGTGTTCTCCCCTTCTTTCCTTCTTAGGTCATCAAACTTTCCTCTTAGGCTTTCAACTTTTTCCCTTAGCACATTTGCATCTCCTCCATGTACTATCTTGAGTTTGTCCCACATTTTCTTTGCAGAGGTGCAAGATTTCACATCTTCAAATTCAACATCAGATAGTCAGGAAGCAATTTCTATCATCATAGCATTGTGTTCATAATTTTCTCTCAATTGATCAACAATGAGAGGTCTAGTTGGTACAGTATATTCAGTATCTAGGTGATGTGTAAAATCATTACCAATACCTGACAGATGAATTCTTATCCTACTTTTCCATGATGCAAAGTTGTCCTTGTTCAACCTAGGTGCATCTCTTTTGCTCATCTTGTGATCTTTAGCTGAACTCTTTAAACTTTCCTTCTAAGCACCAAAGCTTTGATACCAATTGTTAGAATAACTGAGGGGGGGGGGGGGGGGGTCGGGGGTGAATTAGTGGCCTTAAAATAATTCCAATAATTCAACCAAAAACTTATTTCTTTAAGTATAATTTCCCCTAGTTATCTTTCAGTATATCAAGATGAATATCATGAGTAATTCTATCAATTTTACTCTACTCGCTAATATCTACTCTTTCTTCTTTTCTAGGCTTTACCAAATAGTAGTAAATTAACTTAGTGTTTACCGATGAATTCGGTATCACTTAATGTGTAAAGAAAAATATCAAAGCAATAAAAAACACACATTTGACACATGAATTTTTAACATGGAAACCCTGTTAGGGGAAAAGCCACTTGGGACCGGTAACCCAAAATTTTCACTCTTCGAAAGTGAGCTCAGTGAAGAGCCAACCGTGTTAAAGGTTACAAACACACTATTAAGTGTGAATTTTTTAGAGGATTTAAAAATATTGGTTAGTTTTTTGACCTTCGACATTCACTATGCTGACAACTAGAAAAACCTTCTTGATACTCATTGAGTATCTTAAAACATTAAGGATTGTTACATCCCTCTCGGTTAAGAGAATTTCTAAATCAATGATTAAAATGAAACAGTAAATGATCTCTCAATAATAAAAATTACTTTGTAGATGTTCAAATCTATTGTAAGCCCACAAAATCTCTCTGATAAATATTCTCTTCAATTCCTTTGCTCCCCTTCTTTCTTCCTTTCTGCTCAGTGAATACTCTTGCTCTGTTGCTTGGTGTCTATAGAATTCTTGACTCTTCTCTTTAGTCTATATGATCAGGTGTGT
This sequence comes from Thuja plicata, assembly GCA_018584345.1. Lineage (NCBI taxonomy): Eukaryota > Viridiplantae > Streptophyta > Pinopsida > Cupressales > Cupressaceae > Thuja > Thuja plicata. Next base: position 6,245,726 of record MU226895.1, read on the forward strand.
ATGAAGAATTCACTCTTCACCAGAATTATACTTAGCATTACTCTTTTCCTTTTTTTAATGAATTACTTGTCTCATTATATAGACATGATTTCACCATTTCAATCTTCTTTTCTTTCTTGTTCTTGACATAGATATCTTTCTTGATCCGCAAGGCTTGCCTTTGCATGGATTTAATCTTTAAAGATTTTCTTTAGTTTTATTCCATAGATTTCTCCTTGATACCAGTAAATAAAACTGGCTTTAAATCTCCTTCTTATCTTTACCTTAACTGATTGATGAAAACAAAGCAATCAATCAATTAACTCTGGATATAGCTCTTGATAGCTAAGTGTTTTGTCATTTCTCAACTCCAGCTGGTTTTGGTCAAAGAATTCAGTTGTGCTCGAAGACACTTTCTTGGATATCAGTAATCATCAATGTTGTCTGTCCATTGAGAAACACTGTGAACTATTGTAGGTTCACTATTCTCAGGTAACTCTGTTCGTCAGGTTACACTGTCCGTTGGCTTACACTGTCCGTTGATTTATACTTTGACTTGGTGTTTCTAGTACTTTTATGTTTTACCCGATTAAAAAAAAATTGTCTCTTTGGTTCTTCATGTTTTCTGACCATATGTGTATGATTTCTCATACTATATCAAGTTGACATCAATGACAATACAATACATGAACTGATTTAATGTCTTGCATTCACTTTCTGCATCTCGGTGATCATCAACTTTTCATCTTCAAAGCATTCAATCAATTATAGTTCATCAATGTTAAAGGGTTATTTTTTATAATATTTATGATTGGGGTTCAATTTGGTTTACTAATAGGGTTAGGGTTTGAGTTAGAGTTTGATTTAATGTTTAGTGCTTTATTATTTTGAATTAGGGTTTCGTTTACTTTTAAGAAAAATCATAAACCATCTGCTTCATTTTTCATCTTAAACTAAAATCCAATCCATTAAACTTAATTCATGCTGACCTTAATCATGTTGGAAACTAGAATTGAGACTATTTTTATGTTGTCATTGATGTCAAACCTTAACTGGTAAGATAGTTGCTATCTTATAAAGTGTCATATCAATTGATTGATTGAGAAGATTTGAATACCTAGTGGAATGGTTGAGTTATGTGAAACTACAATAGGTAATTGATGAGATCGCACCTTGTGAAGGTAATACATTTTTTTTTATCTTAAGTCTAAGTGAAGTTTGGATGACTACAAGATTAGTCTTGACCAAGTTATAGAGAAGAAGATTAAGAAACATAAGTTCAGAATAGTTTGTGACGAGTAATGCCGAGTGATGTGAGTGTCAACCAAGCGCTAATATATGCCAAGCAAATTTTAGTGTTGACCAAGCATCAATATTTTCTGAGTGTCAGAGAGTTACCAAGTTATATAAAGATGACTGAGAAAAAGTGCATAGTATTGACCAAGTGTCAGTAATATGACATTTGAAGAAAGATTTGAGATCCCATCTGACATAGTTGATTTTCTTGGTATATGTGAAGTGTATTTAAGAAGGATGATTGTTGTGGAGAATTAAATGATCATTTAATATATGTTTAATCATTTTTATGTATGGATTCAAGAATGAGTTTTAGGATGTATTCTACAATGTAGATGGAAACAAAATGATGGAAGGATTCATTGGACCTGACCTAAACCTAAGATCTACGGTGATGATTAAGAACAAATGGATCAAGCTACATGATCAGAGAGGTATAAGATTATCCTAATTACAGGCTATGATGAGTTTGTGGTATGTGCTTAATTTAGTTGATAGGAAAAATCTAGCATAAGGAAGAGAAGGCTGAAAAGAGCAGTAAAGGACTGCACAGTGGTGATTTATTGAAGGATTTCTGAGCACATCAGAGTGATAGAGATGAAAATGAAGGCCAGTTAGTGAATTATCATTTGAGCTATAATTGGATTTGTATTTCCAAAGTGAGTTGTATGTTTCAGGTCACAATTTGTTGTTACTTTCTAACCATTGTATCACTTACAAAATCCTTTTAAACAAGGTAGACCTAACAGTCATGTTGTTAAATCCTTTAATCAAGGTAAAAATCTAATTGAATGGTCTAAGCCCTCTAAAAAGGCTCACTTCTACCAGAGTGATTAAATCCTTTAATCGGGTCACATTTAACAGTGTGTATTGTAACCTTTAACCAATTTCTCTTTTCACAGAGCTCACTTTAGAAGAGTGAAAAATTGGTAGCATGCTACTCGTGGATTTCCCCATATTGGGTTTCCATGTTAAATCCTGGTGTCATACTTGTGTGAATGTTATTTGATGTATTATATTTTTAAGAGTTTTATATTTTTCAAGTTGATTACAATAGGATAGTAAATTGCAAGTTTATATTGTTGATTATATGCTATAGAGACCGAGTGGATTACTGAGTGGATCTGAGTTGGTTGAAGTGTTTGAAATTTCAATTGGTACATCTAGAGCTTGGTTAACCGATTCACCCCTCTCTTTGTTATTCTAAATCATTCTAAAAATTGGTAAATTAGAGAATTATTGGTGCTTGTAGAGAAAAGTTTGAAGGTACTTGAAGCTAAAGATAAAGATGTATAAAAAGGAGGTACCAAGGCTTAACAAGGAGAACTTCCTTACATGGAAAATTTGTTAGGGTAGTTATATAATAGCTAATAATTAAATCATTTAATTATTAGTCTATTATACTCTAGGCTTAAGTTTCACTTAGGCTGCGCTTATAATTCTTTAGGGTTTTAGCCTTTAGAGTTTTGGTATCCTTTATAAGGAATCACCGCTTTCATTTCATTAAGGAGATCATTTTGTAATTCTTTATTGTTGAATATAGAAGCTTTTTCTGTCAACATGGTTTTGCAGTCTCTGGCCTATTGACTGCCATAGATTCTTTTGTCTTCTCTCTCTTACTTCTTCTTGTGACAGTGTTTGCATGCAGGTGATCTTGGGTGAAGTTGCATTTATCAACTTCAACATGGTATCAGAGCTCTCCTGTTGTTCGCTGTTTGAGTTTCGTTGAAGCGTGCTAGAAGCAGAAGGTTTCCAAGGGTTTCAGAGGTTTTTTATTTATTATTTGTTTTGGGTTTTGTTTCTGGTCACTTTGAGCTCAAACAGACATCTCCATTGAGATCAGAGCACCCAAAAACCCCAGAATACATATAAAACTTGTCCATTTTGGACATCTGGACTCTGGAGGCAAAATTTTTTTGGTTTTGGTGCCGTACGGCACAAAAACCGAGGCAAAAATAAAAAAAATTATAAAAAAAACCTTATTTTTCAAAGGTTTTTAGCGCAGACAGTTGAAATGGAATCCCGCCACCGCTGAGCCGCCCCCACACCACCTCCTCCGGCTGCGGGCGCCCTAATCCGCGGCCTCCGCCGACGGTTCCTCTGGCCTCCCGGCCCGCTCACCGCACAGCGCCGCCCCGGGGTCCCTCCGGCCACTTTGCCGTGCCGCCCCGGGCTCCACCGCCTCCCGGCCCTGCGGCCCTCCGCGGCCCCTCAGTGACCCGCCCACCGCTCCGACAGGCCCTCGCCACCGACTCCCCGCTCCGACGCCCGCTCTCTTCCGGCCGCGCCGCTCGAGATCCGCTTGGTGGGCGCTTAGGCCCTTGTTGCTTAGCGCAACGGTCATATTGCAGACCAGGGGCTGCGGCCCAGCCCCCGACGCGCGCCATGCGCCCGGGGGCCATTTTTTTTAGCCCCAGGGGCTTATTTTTTTTTTCTGGGGCCCTTTTTAGGGGTACCTGGGCCTTTTTTGCTCTATCTTGAGCATACGGGGGTCTTTTTCTGACTTCCATATACCGTCAGAAAGCTCTTTCCAAGAAATTTCTGATAATGAAGGTTAGGGTTTTGGGTTCTGCCGTTTTGATAGTGTTTTTTGCTGTTGAAGTCTGATGTTTTGTTTTGCCTTCCGAGAGTCATATCTGGCTCATCTGGACTCTATTTTTGACAAATGAGATATCATCAAAAAGCTGGTTCAGTGTGCTATTCAGTGGCAGAGGTATTTTTTCTAGATTCTACTCTGGGTTTTCTCTCTTCTGAGATTGGCAGTTTATGCCCTCTGGTGAATTGCTTGGTTCTACAGGTCCTGGGATCTCTTCTTCTGATTTCATAGTTCACTCTTCTTTCTGACTTCTGAGCTTGTATGCTCTTCTGATGCATTCTTTATTCTGTAAACACACTGAGATAAAGTGCCTTCTTCTGCATTTTTGGGATTTCTAGCACCTTGTATGGTTTTTGTACTCGCACTGTGTTATAAAGTGCCATGGGGGGTTATGATGTTTTTGCCGCTTTAGGCGCATCCACTTTTGTCAAGTGATCATACCTTTCACGACATTAGCCCATGCTATGTGTCGGTGACACCGCTCTTTATCCTGTGTGTGTACTTCTGTTGCACTGTTGGTGTTCCTAGTTCTTCTTTTGTAGACGTTCTGGCATTGCATTTCAGTGTTCCTGTCACCTCTCCCTGTTCAGCATTATGGGGGGGTTCACCTGTTGGTTCTATTGCTTCCTGGTTTGATTGATCAGCTCTTCAGACATTTGTCTTCTCTACCTGGTCATGCACTTCAGTGGGGGTTCCAGCAGTCTCTTCAGACAGAGTTTTCAGTTACATGCTTCAGAGATGCATCTTGCTCATTCTTGTTCCTTTCTCTGGGACATCTTTTCCCTTTATGTTTTGGGTACCTGATCAGGCCTAGTTGCCGGGACCCTTCTTTCCTACTTTCTGCAGTAGTTTATAGCAGTTTTGCTTCTCCCTAAGTTACACTTAAGGGGGGTTGTTAGAGTAGTTATTTAATAGCTAATAATTAAATCATTTAATTATTAGTCTATTATACTCTAGGCTTAAGTTTCACTTAGGCTGCGCTTATAATTCTTTAGGGTTTTAGCCTTTAGGGTTTCGGTATCCTTTATAAGGAATCACCGCTTTCATTTCATTAAGAAGATCATTTTGTAATTCTTTATTGTTGAATATAGAAGCTTTTTCTATCAACATGGTTTTGCAGTCTCTGGCCTATTGGCCGCCATAGATTCTTCTGTCTTCTCTCTCTTTCTTCTTCTCGTGACAGTGTTTGCATGTAGGTGATCTTGGGTGAAGTTGCATTTATCAACTTCAACAAAATTTTGATGAAGCTGCACCTAGCTAGTATTTGAGATGCTGCAAAATACTATGTGGAACATGATTACATAATAGTGTTTGCACCTATTACAACTCAACAGATAAAAGAAAAAGAAGAGCACAACCAAGCAATGTTAGAGATTGCATCATCCATAAGCTATCCTGAATTTGAAGATATAAATAAAATATTATAAAACTACAAAATAAATTTGGTATACTGATGGAAGTGCTCCTTGGGTTGCTTGGACAAACTCTAATCAGGACTCTACTTTTCCTAATCTCCTTAGGACCCTAGACTCAATTCTAGGTCCTCTCAAGTATTTTCTCCAATGGCCTCAAAATCCTCTAACTCAATCACAATGAGTTGATCTTCTTGTGATTACCCTTGAAGGATTTCCAACATTGAAATTGCTCTTTGTTTACATTCTCTCTTAGAAGATTCCAAGCTCAAATTTCTCAAAAATTGTTCCTTAGTGCCATGAGGGACATGTCCACCATTAAGACATCCATTTGACATCCTAACTATCCCATTTTAATGGCTCTTCAATCTCAAATCAATCGAGTTCCAAACTTACACTATTTTTGGTCCTATTAGGCCTAGTAGCCCAACTAGCCCTACTTAGAGGGTTTTTCTTTATTATTTCCTAAAAATATCAAAAAACCTAAAAAAAACATAGTATTCAGACACCCTTTTGCAAGACCATAAATATTTTCAAGGTTTTATCTCCCTAAGTCCTCCGTACACTACTGTCCTAAAATGTAGGTCAAATAGGGCTATTTTAGTGCAATGAATATAGTCATCTGATTTCTACTTAGAAATCAATCTAGTTGGATTGGTGAGGACCTCAGATTGTAGGCAGGGACCTATTAGACCCTAATGCTTCCAAACCTACTCTCGGTTTGCTTCTCTCAAACATTCCCTTGTAATGGAACTCAAATCTTCACTGTTATACTCCTAGCCGGATAGACATTGCTCGCCTAGGGCATAACCTTATAAATAGATACTTGACTCTTAAGACCTCCTACTTTCATATATACACTATACAGAGGCTCCCCTAACTCATTTATCCAACCCTTTGAGTTTTCCATGATTGGATTTCATGGGGGAGCCATAAAACCAAAACTACACTGAACTGGACCAACAGACTCCCTAAACATAAATAATTTCCTATAATAACAAATCAACACCACAATACTTTCTCCCTGAATTAAAAAGTATTAAATATATTCCTACTTCATGAATCCACCAATATATCAAGTATCTCAATCCATTAAAATACTAAGAACATTCAAATAAGCCAACTATACTCTGTATCTCAGAACACTTTCTCTATTGCTTCAAAAAATTGCTTACAATCAATCTACCTTGGGAAATGAGCCATAGATTATCATACACCATTTTATGCCACTAGTATTGATTTCCCACTCCTATAATGAGGGGAATCCAAAGTTGTCGAGTTGCATGCAACATTTGCAAAAGTTGCAAATGTTGTCATGACAACTTTTGAGCATCTTTTGCATTTATGATGCAAACTATCTTTTAGGACCTCTAACCCATACAACTCAATGAAATAACATAATTACAGCCTCTTTAAGCATCTTTCTCACCTTACATAGGTCTAGGACACATTTAGACCCCATTTCCCAAATTTAGGCCTATTCTAAGGACTAAACACTTAAAAGCAAACTAAACTAAACTAGAATGAAATTAGCACTAACCACTCATTCACCTAGTTAGACACAACAAAAAAACATTCTAAGGTCTAAGAAAAAACATACTGACTTGGATATAGTCAGTTACAAGCCAAAAATAACTAGCGCTTTGAGGATAGCCTTGGTGCTCCTGCACCATCCTCCCCAAATGAAAAGACTTCAATCCACCCTTGGATTGAGTAAGTTGAGGTCAATGCCCAACTTTTTGAACTTTGTTTCCTTTATCCAAACTTCATCTGCATCTATTTTTCCATGCCACTTCACTAAGTGTTCTTATTATTTCTTCTCCCTTTTCTTCTTGTAGACTCTGGAATCCAGTATGTGTTCTGCCTTCTTGATTGGTACAGATGGCAAGTTGAGTTCCTCAACCTCCTGTATGACTTCATACAAACTCTGATCTGCATCTAGGATTGGGCCTTTGTACAAAGCCAGGTCTGCAACATTAAACACCGGAGATAAACCCATATCCTCTGGAAGTTCCACCTTGTAGACATTTGATCCATATTTGGCCAGTATGACACATGGGCCAATTCTTCTCATCTGAAGCTTATGTGGTATTCCTTTTTGTAATCTTTCCTTGTTGAGGTGAACCATCACCAGATCCCCAAATTTGAATTGGAAATCTCTTTTCCTCTCATCCATTTTTCTCTTAAGCTTCTCTGTATTTTTAATGAGTGTCTTCCTCATTGTCTCACGAACTTCTTGCATAGAATGTGTAAAGTCATCTGCATAGAAACTTCCCTTGGTGCCATCTTTCAGATCTCTAATCTCATGTATGCCTCTTGGATGAAGGCCATAAACTATTTCAAAAGAACTCTTACCAGTAGTCCTATTTACTGTGTCATTATAGGCATATTCTTCTTGCCCAATGAGTTGGTCCCAAGTTTGACCATACTCCTTTGTTAAACACCTTAGGAGATTTCCAAGACTCCTATTCACTACCTCTGTTTGGCCATCAGACTGAGGATGGTAGGTAGATCCAAATGACAAGTTGGTTCCTAGCTTCTGCCATAGAGTCTTCCAAAAATGACTCATGAACTTGGTGTCTCCGTCTGACACTATACTCAATGGAAAACCATGTATTTTGACAACCTCCTTGAAGAATAGGGAAGCCATCTAACTTTCATCATGTGTTGTCTTGCAGGGTACAAAATGTCCCATCTTACTAAACCTATCCAGAATAACATAGATATTGTCCATTCCCTACTTTTTTTTGGACAAACCAACTAAAAAATCTATGCTCAAACATTTCCATGGTCTGGTTGGAATGGGTAGGGTCTGGTATAGTCCTGCATTAGAAGATGTACCCTTTGCCTATTGGCAGATAACACAACTTTCTACATCCTTTTTAACATCCAAATTCATCTTGGGCCAAAAGTAAAATCTTTGGAGTAGTTCTTGTGTCTTATTGACACCAAAATGGCCACTAAGTGCACCATTGTGTTTCTCCTAGATTAGGTTCTCCCTTATAGATCCCCTGGGGACATAAAATTGACCACCCTTAAACAAAATACCGCTCTACAAAGTATATTCAAATAATTGACTATGAAAGTGATTCTTGTATTCTTGGCATATCTTTTAAATGTCTGAAAAGTCTTCATCTTCACCATAGAGATCTCTGAAGTTATCTATCCCCATGATCTACAGTTGTATCTCTTGAATGGTCAAGGCTCTTCTACTTAAGGCATCTGCTACCTTATTCTGCAATCCCTTCTTGTGTTTGATGTTGAATGTGTATACTTGCAGGTACTCAACCCACTTCATGTGCTTGTGACTGAGTTTATCTTGAGAGTTCAAGAAAATCAATGCTTGGTTATTAGAATAGACTATGAACTCCTTTGGAAGCATATACTGCCTCTAATTTCTTAGTGCTTGGACCAGAGCATACATCTCTAGGTCATAAGAAGAGTATTTCTTGTTAGATTCACTTAGTTTCTCAGAATGGAAAGCCATTGGTCTTCCCTCTTAGCTCAAGACAACACCAATGGCTACATTTCTAGCATCACATTCTATTGTAAATAGCTTCTCAAATCTTGGAAAAAACAAAATTGGTTGTGTACCAATATTCTTTTTCTGTATCTCAAACCCACGGTTAGCTTGTTCATTCCACATAAATTTAGTCTTCATGCCTCCTTTAATAGTGTCCAACATAGGAGCACAAATTGCACTAAATTTCTTAATAAACTTCCTATAGTATTGAGCCAAACCATGAAAACAATTTACCTCAGTGGCTGTTCTTGGAGTAGGCCAGTTGGTGATGGCCTTTACTTTTCTTGGATCCATCTTTAAGTTAGCATGAGATAGTACAAATCCAAGGTATACTAGTTCTTGTTTGATAAATTCACACTTTTCCAAGTTGATCATCAACATCTCCTCATGTAGCTTCTTGAAAACCATTTCTAGGTGTCTGAGGTGCTCTTCCCTTGTGTTACTATAGATGAGTATATCATCTAATTAGACCACTACAAATTTTCCAATATAATATTTAAGGACCTCATTCATCAACCTCATGAATGTAGATGGGGTATTTGATAGCCCAAATAGAATTACAAGCCACTCATACAGTCCTTTTGTGGTCTTGAAGGCTATTTTCCTCTCATACCCTTCATTTAACCTGATTTGATGATAGCCACTCTTTAGGTCTATCTTGGTAAAATACCTTGCTCCTCCTAGACACTCCATTAGGTCTTCTATCCTAGGGATAGGGAACCTATACCTAATGGTTATTCTATTTATTTCTTTGGATTTAATACATAAACTCCATGTTCCTCCCTTTTTAGGGGCTCGGACAGTGGGCATGACACAAGGGAAAATACTCTTCCTAATCAGACCTTGGCTTAGTAGTTCTTGAATCTGCCTAGCTATCTCCTCATTTTGTTGAGGAGTCATCTTATATGAAACCTTATTGGGAAGGGTAGCTCCATGTATTAGGTCTATTTGGTGGCTTACTGACCTCTTAGGTGGTAGGGATGATGGTTTTCCATCACTGACTAAGCCTTCAGACTTTTGCAGTAGCTCCTGCACTTCTTTTGGCAACTCTGTCTTCTTTACTGCTCTGTTTTCAGTATCTTCCTTGGGCTTTAACACCAGTGCAAACCCAAATCCTCCTTATTCTAAGGCCTCTAAGAACTTAATTTAACTCACCATGAGAACATTAGGACCATTTGACTTCATCTTTGCATCCTCCAATAGTGACTAGATTTTGAATGTCACATTATCCTTCTTGAACGAGTATGAATTCTTCACTCCATCATGCATGGCATGTCTGTCATATTTCCATGGTCTACCTAGGAGTAGGTGACATGTGTCCATAGGTAGGACATCACATAGAACTTTATCCTTGTATCTCGCAATTGAGAATTTAACCCAAGCTTGCTCATTGACAGGGACATGTTGTCCTTTGTTTAGCCAGGTGACCTTGTAAGGATTGGTGTGGGGTATTCTTGTCATTTTAAACTTACTGACTGCCTCTTGTGACACTATATTGTCAGTATACCCTAAGTATATGATGACTCTATACACTTTTCCCATCAATTTACACTTCACCCTAAACAATGACCTTCTTTGACTAGTTTCCTCCTTTACTAGCTCTTTTATCAGAGTTCTTCTCATCATGATATTCTCTCCTTCCTCTGATTCCAATGGCACTTCAGGGTGTTTTCCTCCAACACTTGTCTCTTCATGAACATAATTCACCCTTTAATCACCTCCTTGGGAAGTAGTTCTCTTCTCTGGACACCTTTATGCTGGATGTCCCATTTGATTGCAGTGGTAACACTTCATAGTGGAAAAGTAGTTATCTCTTCCTTGACTATTTCCTCTTCCTCTGTTATTAGAGTTTCTTCCTCTATTTGAACCCCATCTATTGGAGTTTCCCTCTTTCTTCTCATTGAACTTAGTCTCTCCTTGGCCTTTTGGTTCATAACTCCTTCCACCATATCCCCTTCTCTTCCCTCTAGTGTCTCTTCCTCTACCTCTTCCTCTGGTAGTACTAGAGTCTTGTTTCTTCCTTAGCTTCTCTTCAACTTTGATGACAATTTGGTGGCACTTTTGAATGGTGTCTAGAGTCAAAAGACTCATCTAATCTTGTATGGTCCACTTTAGTCCATTAAGGTATCTTTCTACCTTAACCTTCTCATCCTCTGCAACTCTAGATATCATGCAAAGTATCTGAAACTCTTCAGTAAAGGAGTTTAAATCTAGGTCTTTTTGTCTCAAACCTTATCTTCTCTTATGTAATTGGATTTCATAATCCTCAGGGATATAGGCATCTCTGATTTTTGCAACCATAGCTTTCCATGAAGAAATGGGATTCTTTCCTTCCTTTTCTCTCTCTCATCTAGGATCAATTTCCACCAAGTGAGTGTAGACCCTCTCAGTCTAGCTTTTTCAACCTTAACCTTTTGAGCCTCAGTGATTCCATCACACTCAAAATAGTTTTCTAGTCCTTCTATCCAATCAAGGACTACCTCTAGTTCCATCTTTCCACTAAATATTGGAACTCCTTCTAGTGCTTTACCACACAAATCCTTCAATGCCTTCAAGAATGGTTCTTGGTCAAGGAAAGGGTCAGCTTCAGGGAATTCATCTTCTATGGTAATCTCTTTTCCTTTCCCTTCAACCTTATCCTTCACTTCTTCTGATTTCTCATCAACTTCATCTACATTTTTGTCTAACTGAGCCAATTTGTCTTGGAGAATTCTATTCTCCACTTCTTGTTCATCTACCTTCTTGGCCAACTCTGCATTGGTCACCATTTTAGATTCTCCAATTGATTATTCTGGTTGAAACATTAACCACAAGGCAAATCAACTATGCTCTGATACCAATCTGATGGAAGTGCTCCTTGGGTTGCGTGCAAAAAATCTAATCAAGACTCTACTTGTCATAATATACTTAGGACCCTAGACTCAATTCTAGGTCCTCTCAATTATTTTCTCCAATGGCCTCAGACTCCTCCAACTCAATCACAATGAGTTGATCTTCTTGTGCTTACCCTTGAAGGATTTCCAACATTGAAATTGCTCTTTGTTTCTATCCTCTCTTGGAAGATTCCAAGCTCAAATTGCTCAAAAATTGTTCTTCAGTGCCATAAGGGACATTTCCACAATTAATAAATCTATTTTACATCCTAACCATCCCATTTGAATGGGTCTTCAAACTCAAATCAATCGAGTTCCAAAATTACATTGTTTTTGGTCATATTAGGCCTAGTAGCCTGATTATCCCTACTCAGAGGGTTTTTCTTGATTATTTCCTAAAAATCCCAACAAACCTAAAAAAAAAATTAGGATTTAGACACCCTTTTTCAATACCATAAAGATTTTCAATTTTTTTATCTCCCTAAGTCCTTCGTACACTACTGTCCTGAAATGTAGGTCAAATAGGGCTATTTTAGTGCAATGAATATAGTCATATGATTTATACTTAGAAATATATCTAGTGTGATTGGTGAGGACCTCAACTCATAGACATGGACCTATTAGACCCTAATTATTCCTAACCTATTCTTGGTTTTCTTCTCTCAAACATTCCCTTGCAATGACACTCAAATCTTCATTGTTATACTTAGGTAGCTGGACATGCATTGCTCACCTAGGGCATAGCCTTATAAATAGCTACTCAACTCTTCTAACCTCCTACTTGCATATATACACTGTATAGAGGATCCCCTAACTCATTCATCCAACCTTTTGAGTTTCCCATGGTTGGCTTTCATAGGGGAGCTATAAAACCAAAACTACACTGAACTAGACCAGCTGACTCCCTAAAACTTAAATAATTTCCTACAGATAACAAATCAACACCATAGTACTTTCTCCCTAAATTAAAAAGTCTTAAATATATTCCTACTTTAGGAATCCACCAATAGATCAAGTATCTCGATCCATTAAAAGACAAAGAACATTCAAATAAGCTGATTGTACTTTGTATCTCATAACACTTTCTCCATTGCTTTCAAAAACTTGCTTACAATCAATCTACCTCAGGAAATGAGACATACAGTATCATAAGATTATTCCTCCACCATTTTAGTACACTAGAATGGATTTCCCACTCCTAGAATGAGGGGAATCCAAATTTTTTGAGTTGCATGCAACATTTGCAAAAGTTGCAAATGTTGTCATGACAACTTTTGAGCATCTTTTGCATTTATGATGCAAACTATCTTTTAGGGCCTCTAACCCATACAAATCGATGAAATAACATCATTAAAGCCTCTTTAAGAATATTTATCACTTTACATAGTTCTAGGACACATTTAGACCCCATTTCCAAAATTTAGGCCTATTCTAAGGACTAAACACTTAAAAGAAAACTAAACTAAACTAGAATGAAATTAGCACTAACCACTAATTCACCTAGTCACACACAACAACAAAACCTTCTAAGGTATAAGAAAAAACATACTGACATGGATAGAGTCAGTTAAAAGCCAAAAATAACTAGGGCTTTGAGGATAGCCTAGGTTCTCCTGCACCATATACATTGGAAACTATCTATGGAGGTTATACAAATGTACTGAAAGCTAAATCTGAAAGATTGAGAGGTAAGTTTGATGAAATGAGAATTCAAGATGGTGAAACTATTTTTTAGTATTGTAACCGAGTTAAGGATGTTCTAAATTTTATGAGAGGATCCAATGACACTATTAGTGATGATACTATTATTAGAAATGTACTGAGAACCTTACTTCCTATATATACTATTAGAGTATCTGCTATAAAAGAACTGAGATGTACTCATGGTAACAACTTAACTCTGGAAGGTCTAGTTGGTAGACTCACTACTTTTGAAATGTCTGATTTTGATAATTTCACTCCTAACCATGTTGATTTTGAATTCAAATCACAATTGACTATTCATAAATCAAGAAAAATAAAAGAAAGACATGTGAATAGTGATAGTGACACTTTTGATGAAGATCTTGATGAAATTGAAGCACTTATGGCTAGAATAATACTGAGAGGAAGATCAAAATTCGAAGGTAAACTTCTTATAATCTATTTTTCATGTAACAAAGTTGACTATGTTGCCGCAAAATGTCCTGACAGGAATGAAAAGGATGCGAGAAGAGAAAGAAAGTATAAAGACAAAAGGGATGACAAAGATTTCAGAAAGTATAAGGAATACAAAGACAAAGGTAAGAAATCATGCTATATTGGTGAAGAAGAAACTGACAGTGAATCTGATAAATCTGATGACAGTGATATAGAAGTTGTTTATGTAGCTATGAAAGATGATTTTGATGAAGATGAGAAAACTACATTTATTTATTATATGAGTAAAGGTGATAGATGGATAATTGATAGTGGTTTCTCACATCACATGACTCATGATAAAAGTAAATTTGAAAACTTAAACTATTGTAAATGTGGTAGTGTTAAGTTTGGTAATGACAAACCATGACATGTTAAAGGAAAATGATCAATAAAATTGACTGATAAGATCATATGTGACAATGCCTATTGGGTTGAAGGAATAAACTATAATTGGTTGAGTGTTTCTCAGTTGAATACTTCTAGATACTGAGTTGAGTTTCATCACAGAAAAGCTGATATCTTTGATGCTACTGGTGAATTTATTGGAAGTGGAGAATAGAAAAGAGGTAATTTGTTCTATCTAGACTTTTCTGATGAGACATGTTTGTTTGCACAATATGATGATAGATGGTTATGGCATAAGAGGTTATGTCATGTGAACTTTGACAATTTGGTAAACATTAGTAAGATGAAAAGAGTAAGAGGGTTATCAAGATTGAAGAAACCTGATAATGTTATGTGTAAGCAATGTCAGTTGGGCAAAATGACAAAGTCTAGTTTCAAGAGAAAAACCTATACCTCAGATGATGTTTTGGAATTGGTTCATACTGACCTTTGTGGACCTATTGGTGTACAAAGCTACTGAGGTGATAAATATTTCATATTTTTTATTGATGATTACTCTAGAATGATGACTATAATGTTTCTCAAAGAAAAATCTGATGCTTTTTAGTTGTTTAAGTGGTATTTGGAAAAAATTGAAAAAGAGACATGTAAGAACTTGAGATGTATAAGATCTGACAAAGGAGGAGATTTTATATCAAATGAGTTGATTATTTTGCAATGATGAAGGAATTAAAAGATGGATATTTTCTCTAATGAATCCCCCACAGAATGACATAGCTGAGAGAAGGAATAGATCAATAATGGATTATGGTAGAACACTGATGATAGAAAAGAATGTTGCACAAAAGTACTGGACAAAAGCTAAAAGTACAACAGTCTATACCTTGAACCAAGTACAAATCAAGAAAGGTACTGATATTATACCTTATGAGTTATGGTATGGTTATGCACCTAATGTAAAATATTTTATATTTTTTGGGAGAAAATGTTATATATTGAAGGAGAATAGAAATAGAAAAATTGATGCTAAAAGTGACGAAGGCATATTCCTAGGTTATTCCACTAAGAGAAAAGTGTATAAGTGTTTGAATTATAACACTAAAAAAGTTCTGGAAAGTCCAAATGTTAGAATTGATGAATATGCAAAAAAGAATAAAGTGGAATGCAAGCAAGAACTTGAAGATTATAGCTCTTTAGTTTACATGAACAAAGGAGAGCCCAGTAGTGTTCCTGAACCATAAAAAGAAGTTGTCGACCAATAGAATGATGTTATCAAAAAACAACAAAGAATGTTGAGATACAGAAAGATGTTGCCGAGCATCAGGAGGAGACTACCAAGGAAGATGCAGAGACACAAAATAAACCTTAAATTAACTTTGATGATGAATCTGAGGATGAACAAAAAGAGAAAAGAAGACCAGAGCCTACACTACCAAAGTATGTAAGAATACATTATAAACCAGATCAAATTATTGGAGATAAAGATTTAGAGCTCATAACAAGAAGAAAATTGAAAAATTAGACATGTTTATTATGTGAATTTGAGCCAAAATTAGTGAAAGATTCTTTAGGAAATGAAGATTGGATACATGCCATGGATGAAGAAATTGAACAAATTGAGAAGAACAAAACTAGGAATCTAGTACCTAGACCAAAGGACAAATTTTTTATTAAAACAAAGTGGGTATTTAGAAATAAGTTGAATGAACATGGAGAAGTTATAAGAAACAAGGCCAGAATGGTATTCAAAGGTTATGCACAAGAAGAAGGCATTGACTAGGTGAGACGTTTTCCCCAATTGCAAGATTGGAAGGAGTTAGAACTCTACTAGATTATGCAGCTTACAAAGGATTCAAAGTATATCAAATGGATGTCAAATCAGCATTTCTAAATGGAATAATGAAAGAAGAAATATAAATTGAACAAGATGAATGATTTATTTATTCAAGCAAGAATAATATGGTTTTCAAGTTACCTAAAGCATTTTTTGGATTGAAGCAAGCCCCTAGAGCATGGTATGAGAGATTGCACAATTACTTAGTCAAGATTGGATTTACAAGGACAAATGACAAAAATAATCTGTAGTTAAAGTGTGTGAAAGGTAAAAGGATATTGTTAGCTGAAATATTTGTTGATGATATCATATTTGGAGGACAAGATGTTTTAAACCAATTATTTACAAAAGAAAAGAAAACTAAATTTGAGATGTCTATGTTTGGAGAGATCAAATTCTTTGTTGGTTTGCAAGTATATTAGATGAAGAAAGGTATCTACATTACTCAATCTAAGTATATCAAGGAGATACTGAAGACTTTTGGCATGGAGGACTCCAGACCTATATATACTCTTATGGCTACTGGACAAAAACTATCAAAGACCAATGAGACAACTAAAGTGAATCAAACCCTGTATAGACCAATGATTTGAAAACTACAATATGTTGTCCACAATAGACCAGATATTGCATTAGCAGTTGGGATTGTTGCAATATTTTTTGCAAATCCTAAAGATAGTCAATTAATGGAAGTGAAAAGGATTGTGAGATCTTTGAAGGGAACATAGGACTACGGATTGTATTACAAGAAGAATGATAAGTTTGAACTAAAATTTTACACAGATGCAGATTGGGAAGGTAATGTTGATGACAAAAATAGCACAAGTTGTGGTGCATTCTTCTTAGGAAAGAGATTAGTCTTTTGGACAAGCAAGAAACAGATTTGTATTTCTCAATCTAAAACAGAGGCTGAATATGTCACAACGACAGTAAATTGTTCAAAAATAGTATGGATGAAGAAATTTTTAAAAGGTATGAAGGAAGAAATCATAGACCCATTTTTTATTTTTTGTGATAACACTAGTGCTATTAATATTTCAAAGAACCCTGTGATGCATACAAAGACTAAGCATATTGCTATAAAGTATCATTACTTGAATGAACTGGTACAAGACAAAGAAGTAAGACTTGAGTATGTTAATACAAAGGAATAGGTGGCAACTATATTTACTAAGGCTTTACTTAAGGATTCTCATGAATATCTAAGAGGAAAATTAGGGGTGATTCCCCTATCTGAGGCTACCTGAGATCACATGGAGTGGTTGCATCAAATATATTACATAGAATATATGATAGATTGATGCAAAAAGGTGGTCACACTTTAGGAGTCACCTAGATCCGCAAAGTGTTAAGAAAAAGATGTTGATCATCCATAAGAAAGATGACAGAGGGAGCATAGCATTTAGAAACATGACATCGAGATATCTACACACACACACACACACACACACACACACACACACACACACACACACACACACATATATATATATATATTTTGAAATAATGTAGACGGAGCTACCATATATAAATTTATTAGATAAAAACCTAGTTCAAGGGCTCCACAGGGAAAGAACTAGGAAGAAAACCCCGTTTCATTTCCCAATTACAAACATCCAATAAATCCAGATACAAACAGAAGATCCGGCTCTACTTCAGCCTTTGCAATGCCCGCTTTGCCATCAGAAAGAGACAATGCAACAACAACAAAATGCATCACTGCATCAACTACATCTTCTACAAATATCTTATTTACAGCTCCACTGACACCCAGGTCAGCATAAATCTGTAGCCTTCCTGGTCCAAGGAATTGCTTTTGGAAAGTCTTGATGACTCCTAGATTCTGCCATGAAAGGTTATCCCCAATATTTACTCTATATGAAACTCTTAGAAGTCAAGTAGCAACATGTATATGCCGATGTCATTGTTGTCAAAGAGGGATAGATACTTGAGAATACTTGAGAGAAATGTACATTAAGGAAAGACACTAAGAGGGAGAAATGACTATGAAAGAGATATACTATTTGAGAAATAGATAAACAATGAGGGAGATAAGCTACATAGAGAAATCTATTAGAGAGAATCAGAATGAAGCTAAGGACATGAATGAAAATCTATTTACAAAACATACATTTTGGATTGTTTGGGAACCTTGCATATGTTGTTTATTTTCATGTATTTTCCATTAATGCCAAAGAGGGATAATGTTGGAACCTACAATTGGGACAATTGTTATATTTCCATTGATGTCAAACCTTAATTGGTAAGATAGTTGCTATCTTGTAAAGTGCCATATCAATTGATTAATGAAGAAGACTTGAAGATCCGGTGGCATGTTTGAGTTATGTGAAACTAAAATGGGTAATTGATGAGATCTCACCTTGACAAGGTGATATATTGTTTATCTTAAGTCTAAGTGAAGTTTGGATGACTACAAGATTAGTCTTGACCGAGTTACAAAGAAGAAGATTAAGAAACATAAGTTCACAATAGTTTGTGCTGAGTAATGCTGAGTGATGCGAGTGTCGACCAAGCACCACTATATGCTGAGAAAATTTTAGTGTTGACCAAGAATTAGTGTTTTCCAAGTGTCAGAGAATTACCGAGTTACACAGAGATGACCAAGCGAAAATGCACAGTATTGACCGAGTGTCTGTATTTTGATAGTTTAAGAAAGATTTGAGATACCAGCTGACATAGTTGATTTTATTGGGATATATGAAGTATATTTAAGATAAGGATTATATTTGTGGAGAATTAAATGAGAATTTAATATATTTTTAACCATTTTTATGCATGGATTCAAGGAGTTTTAGGATGTATTCTATAATATAGATGGAAAAAAAATGATGGAAGGATTAGTTGGATCTGACCTAAACCTAAGATCTACGGTGATGATTAAGAAAAAATAGATCAAGCTACCTGATCAGAGAGGTATAATATTAACCTAATTGCAAGTTATGATGAGTGTGTGGTATGTGGTTAATTCAATTGATTGGAACAATCTAGTAGAAGGAATAGAAGGCTTAAGAGAGTAGTATAGGACTGCACAGTGGTGATTGCTTGAAGGATTTCCAAGAAAATCAGAGTGATAGAGATGAAGGTGAGTAAGTGAATTATCATTGGAGCTATAATTGGATCTGTATTTGTAAAGTGAGTTGTATGTTTCAGATCACAATTTGTTGTTACTTTCTAACCATTGTATCAATTGCAAAATCCTTTTAAAAAAAAGGTTGACCTAATAGTCATGTTGTAAAATCATTTAATCAAGGTGACATTCTAATAGAATGGTCTAAGCCCTCTAATAAGGCTCACTTTTAACAAAGTGATTAAATCCTTTAACCAGGTCACATTTAACAGTGTGTATTGAAACCTTCAATAGTGTTAGCTTTTCACAGAGCTCACTTCAGAAGAGTGAAAAATTGGTAGCATGTTACTGATGGTTTTTCCTATATTGGGTTTCCATGTTAAATTCTGGTGTCATACTTGTGTGAATGTTATTTGATGTATTGTATTGTTAGGATTTTTATATTCTGCAAGTTGATTATAGTAGGACAATAAACCACAAGTTTATATTGTTGATCATATGCTATAGAGATCGAGTGGATTACTGAGTGGATCTGAGTTGGTATAATTGTTTGAAACTTTAGTTGGTACATCTGAACCTTTGATGCAGGAGCATCTTGAGTCATTGGCAATCCTGCACAACCAAAAATATGTTTGTCTTGTTATTTAGTTTGTTTGGAGGCCGCTGGAGAAGTATTCTGTTACTCAGGTTCTGATGCTCGGTAATGCTTGTTTCTGTTGCTCGAGACTATTGCTCGGGCATGCTTGTGCTTTCTTTTGTTGCTTGGGATGTCACTCAGACATGCTAGTGGTTTTATCTGATGCTCGGGTTTTGTTTTTGCTTCTTGGGTTCTTCTTTGCCCGAAGCTCTCTGTTGCTTGGTCAACCTTTGCTCGAGATGTTAATTTTAAAGATTGGATCTGATGGCTGACTTATTCATTTAATTTTCATTACTGAATTGATTTGGGATCTCTCATTGGGATCTATGTGGATCTAAATATGGGTCTCCCTTGTGGATTTGAGCACTGACCTCTTTTGGTGGATTCTTGTATATATTTGGTTGTATGTTCTTAGTTAGGGAATCAATCTTAGAGCAAGAAAGCAAATGTTTAGATATTGAGGTTGAAGGTCTGTGATCTCTGTTGTATGAAGATCAATCTATAATTCATTGTTATATATATGGCCAAAAATAGGAAGGCCTTAAATCCTAGCATGTAATGAGTTTGATCAATTAATGAAAAGGATATCTGGCATTTCTCCTCTTCTACTTGTGTTATTGCTTTTGCATTGTGTGTTGGCAAGGTTGGTTGGTGTTTGGGTGTGCCCTAGGCCCCATCTGCTACCCCTCCTTGCACCAAGTGGTATCAGAGCATTGGTGAGATGTAGTTCCTTCTTGTAAACTCTAGATATTTGTTGTAGGGTGGCAGGTTGCGATATGACCTACAATTGCAAAGAGTTTCAATATTATTCGTGGAAGAGGAAATGCAGATCTAGGTCTAGTTGATATACTTAGATAGATGGCTACTAGATTGGAAGCTTTTGAGACATCCCAATGTAGAGGAAAACATCTTGATGATGTTAGTGATGATGAAATTGAAGAGGTTCAAGGTGAAGCTGCACCTTCCCCTGTGATGGACCAAGAAGAAGAAAGATTCTTGAGAGCATTGACAATTTTGAAATCCACACCTCAGTTTAATCCTCCTGAGTATAGTGGAAATTTGGATTCTGATGAATTGATTGATTGGATAACTAAGATGGAAAAGTAATTTGAATATGAGAATGTATCAGAGGAAAAAAAGGTGAAAATTACAAGCACAAAGTTGAAATGTCATGCATCCGTATGGTGGGAACATCTGTAATTGGATCGGAAGAAGACAGGCAAAGAAAAAATCAAGGTATGGGATAAGATGGTGAATAAAGTGAAAGGTAAGTTTCTATCTTGTGATTATCAGATTAACCTAGTGTGGAGAATGAAAATTTTGAGGCAGAAAGATAATCAGTAAAAGACTACACTGAAGAATTCTATAGATTGGTCATCAAATCTGGCCATGTTGAAGATGAAGTAGAAAGAACATCAAGGTATCTGAATGGCTTGAGAATTTCTATACAAGATGAGATCAGTTTGGTCAAGATGTAAGGAATTGAGGATGGATATCAATTTTACCTAAAGGATGAGGATAAGTTGAACAAGAGATTTGAAAAAAGACAGAGAGGTAGAGGTGGAAGATTCCCTAGAGGAAGAGGTAGATCTCATGGTGAAAATAGTAGATCTGAACCAGAAAAGGAAAATGCAGACACAAATCAAGACAAAGGAAAGACTAAATGGAAAGATGGAAATTCATACCAAGGAAGAGGCAATTACTCCAGAGGTGGATATAGCAGAAGAGGATTCCAAGTGACTTGTTAAAATTGTGGTTAAGAAGGACATAAATCCTTTGATTGTAAATATGTAAGAAAGAAGATAGTAGTAGAAGAAATGCATTGGTGAAAGAGGAGTCATCTAATGAAGTTGAAAAGGGAAATAATCTCATGATCAGAAGGATACTAAGGAGTGTAAAGGATAAGCAAGATCCTATCAGGAAAAGTTTGTTTAAGACCATATTTAGGGTTCCAAACAAATTTTGCAAGGTCATTGTTGATAGTGGAAGCTCAGATAACTTAGTATCTGAGGAGATGGTCACCAAATTACAATTGGAAAGGATGAATCATCCAAAACCCTATTAGATCTCATGGATCAATGATGAGCACACACTAATGGTAAGTGAACAATGTTTTTTGAATCTAAAAAATTGGAAAATACTATGATAAGGTGTTGTGTGATATTATGCCAATGGATTGTTGTCACATTTTATTGGGTAGACCTTGGCAATATGATAGACATGCTACACATGATGGTGTTGGAAATATTGTTTGGAAAGCTACAATAGAAACAATTTTTGTTTTTTCATTGATGTCAAACCTTAATTGGTGAGACTATTGCTATCTGTTTGAGTACCATATCTATTGATTAATGAAGAATATTTGAAGAAAAGGATAACAAGAAGACCGAGGGAAACATTTGAGTTATGGGTAAACACAAGGGTACTTGATCATTTTGCACAATGGAAAAGTGATATGTTGTTTATCTTTCACTGACAGTTCACTGAGAAGTTGATGCCGAGTGAAGCCAGTGATGGCCGAGCACCAGTGAAATGCTGAGGAATATAGATGCGACTGAGTGGAAGAATACAGTGTTGGCCGAGTAACAGTATTTTGGTAATTGATGGGATTTGAGATCTCTGGCCAACATAATTGAATTTATTGGAATATGTGAAGTTTATTATTAATCTTGGTCCACATTAATTAAATGCACAGGAAATTGTTATTAATGCATGGATTCAAGATTTAATTGGTGATTGTATTGGAGAAATAAATTAAATGTAATGATGGAAAGATCTGTTGGATCTGACCTAACCTAAGATCTATGATCTTGATTAAGCGGAAAAATATTTGTATGACCTAGATGAAGAGGCATATGATAACCTCAAGGGGTTATTAATGAGTATGCTGAATATGCAGTGTAAGAAGTTGTATGCAAGAGAATTGCATGGTTAATTGACTAATTGGCATGATCTAGCAAAGAAGGCTGAGCAGAGAAGCAAAGAGAGATTGCTTGATGGATTTCCAAGCAGATCTAGAGTTTGAGATGAGAATGGAGGCCACTCAGTAAATTAGCATTAGAGATGAACTGGATCTGGATTTGCAAAGAAAGTTGTATGAATTAGATCATACCTGCTAATTACTTTCTAACTATTGTATTAGTTTAAATCCTTTAACCAGGTTGACCTAACAGACATTGTATAAATCCTTTGAGAAAGGTGACATTCAGATTGGAATTTTCTAAGTCCTCAAACAAGGCCACTCTTGATAGGGTGATTAAATCCTTTAACCAGGTCACATTTGACAGTGTGTTTTGTAACCTTTAACAAGGTTGGCTCCTAACACAACTCACTTCAAAAGAGTGAAATTATGGTAGCATGTTACTGGTGGTTTTTCCCATATTGGATTTCCATGTTAAATAATGGTGTCAAACTATGTGAATGTTTATGTTGTGTTTTACTGTTAAGTTTCTGCAAGCTTATTTCATTAGTATAGTAAACTACACACTTTTATGTTATTTCTGCCGAGCATATATGAATTATTCAAATTGGTATAAAGTTCAAATGGGTACATTTGAACCTAAGGGTAAATGATTCACCCCCCCTCTCAGTTATTCTAAATTCATTCTAACAATTGGTATCAGAGCTTATTTCTCTTGAAAATAGTTTGAAGGTACTTGGAGCAAAAGATCAAGATGTATAAAAAGGAGGTACCAAAGTTGAACAAGGATAACTTTCCTACATGGCAAAGTTTGATGAAATTTCACTTGGCTAGTGTTGGTGATTCTGCTAAATGTCATGTTGATCAAGAATATGTAGCCCCTATAGGAGTTCTCAATGCTACACATTAAGAGAAAAGCAAGAACATAATCAAACAATGTTGGAGATTGCATCATCCCTGAACTATCATGAGTTTGAAGACATAAAGGACTATACAAGTGCAAATAAAATGTGGGATGCCCTTGAAACCATCTATGGAGGTGACACAAATGTGCTAAGAGCCAAATCTGAAAGCTTGAGAGGTAAGTTTGATGAAATGAAAATGCAAGAAGGAGAAAATATAGTTCAATATTATGGTAGGATAAAGGAAGTTGTAAATGCTATTACAGGAGCTAAAGGAAATGTTCAGGCTTAGAATTTTCACCCTAAATCAGGCATTAAGGCTTCATGGAAATTCTATCTGACAATGAAAACTTCCTCTAGCTATGGGTGAACTATAGATGAGGAAGAGTCTCCAGATTCTAGGCCGGTTCCTATTTGGTATGGAATATCACCTCCTGATTGAAAACTGAATTGAGAAAAGGGAGAAAGATTTAAAATTGAACTTGCATGAATAAAACTAGAAAAGGTGATACACCAAGA
>MU226895.1:6289274-6312721 GCA_018584345.1 Thuja plicata
ACATAATTACCAAAACCAGCATCAAACACATCAATATCTTGATCACTTCTAGCTGCCCATTCATCTAGGACAAAATCAGGATATCCTTCAGTTTGTGTGTTGTGAGATGAAGTCTCATTGATTTCATTCGGATCCATGATCACACAAATTGCATTTATGGGGCTAGGATTATAAGGATCCATGTGGTCTTTGGCCCATAATTCTAATTTTATTGTCACATTAGCACCATAACTAGTTCTTAAATACAGGTGAGACCAATCTGATGAGAAATATCCTTCTATTTTGGCTGTGAAGTCTCTTAATAAACACAGAGCAAAGTAAGGTGGTAGATCTATGACAAAAATATCCTGAGAAATGGAGAATTTTGGACATGAGTGCAAGGTTAAACTTGCATTTTTAACAACTCCTATTGTTTTAACTGAAGAACCATCAAGTTGGACAACTCCTTTCTTAAGAGGCCCATATTTTAAATCCAGTACATCAACTATGCTCTTTGGCATGACTGTGCTGGTTGCACCACTGTCTACCATGCAATTATGCACCAATTTATTCCCAATAATCAAAGAAACATAGAAGGGGGGAGGCTTAATATTTGCAGATTTCTTACCTTAATTCTCTATCATCTTATGCATATTTGCTGGCTTTCTTTCAATTGGTATTGCTGGTTGATTTAAATCTGCAGCCTTTTTACTTACTTGTACTTTTGATACTTACTTGTACTTTTGACTGCTGCATCTTACCAATCTTATTTTCTTCTTTAATTGCTTCATCACGTACTTTAGAAGGCTCTGAATTGGCCATGACTACTTTTGAAGGTTGATTTACAGCTTGATGTGGCATTGCTATCCCTTTTGACAGCTCCTCTTTTAATAATTCAGTTTGCCCTAGAATAGCTAATGAATCCCACATGGAAATTGAAACACTCATCTTTTTCATATTATCAACAATGTTATAAGGAACAAAAAATTGTACCTTATGAGGAGACTTGCTAATACTCTGATACAGCTATTTCTGATACTGTGTTTCTCTGTTGGCATGAGAAGAACTCCCCTTTAGGATTGAAACTGGGAAAATGGCTGATGATTGATTTCTAGCAGCAATCCTAGGAGCTGACTTCTCTGAGTCTAGAGCTCTCTTCTTGGCTCTTGTGTTTTCTGATATGGATGAATCATCATTCACTCCACAGAACTCTTCCTCTTTCCAATTGATGATTGCAGTGTCAGGAGCAGTTGTATCACAGTGTGGTTGAGCCTCTTCAGTGGATACAGTAGGTTGTGAATCTATGATACTTTGAACCATTAAGGCTTGATTGAGCACTCCATTAGTACACTTAGACTGATTGTGTTTTTCATTACAGGGATAACACCATTCATAATCTGTAACAATGTTATTTTGGCTAGGAACAATATCCCTAACAGCATTGAGAGGTGTTGGATTGTATTGCCTGTAAGGCTTTTGATTCCAGTTTTGCCTATTTGCATTACTATTTCCCTGATATTGTTGCTTGCTGCTTTGATAACTAGGCTGATTAGGCTGCTGAGATGAAGAACCAGAAAATTGACCTTGAGTATGGGCTATTGGATGATTTTTTTGTCTTTTCAGGTTAACTAGTTCATTCCCAAAGGTCTGTAGCAAGCTCTCAATTTTTTGTTGACTATTTTTTATACTTTGCAATTCACTGGGAGGGACAGTAGGCATTATTTCTTCACTTTTATAAGATGGAAATGGAGCTAAATGTGGAGCAATTAATGGCATATTGGGTTGGATATTGGGAAAGAAAGGCATAGGTGGCCTAGGAGCAATCTTTCCTGCCTGAATGAGATTATTCTCTGCCCTAATTGCAATATCAAAAGCTTGAGGTAAAGAATTTCCCCCCATGGATTGGATCATTACTGAAATATCACTATTCAAGCTTTTGAGAAAGTATAGAAAAACATATTCGGTAGAGGGTCTTACCATGGCAGGAATCCTATTCCAATTTTTCTGAAACCTAAGATTAAAATCACTTAGTTCCTCCTTTGGAGCCCTTTTAACGGTAGTTAGTTGTTCTACTAGAGACAGATTGTCAGATTTATCCTCAAAAAACTTGGAAAGACTTTCCCCAAAAACATCCCATGTAGCAATATAATTTATTGGAAGATTTCTGAACCAGTCAAGAGCTTTACCTTTAAGTGATGCAGCCAGCAGGTTCATAGCCACATCTTCTTCCGTGACATGGTGGACATTGCACAGAGATGCAATATCTCTGATGTGTTCAATAGTTGTCACTTGACCTTCTCCGGTGAATGATGACAAACCTTTCAAGGCAGCCAAGGGTATATTGTTGTGATTTGCAATCCGGAGAGGACTAACTTTATCAAAAGGGACAAATTGCAAATTTCTTGCCATTCCTGCAGCTGGTGGTACTTGTTGCTGAACAGCGGTCACAACAGAAGCTTGAGTATGCTGAGCTACCTTCCTTTGGTAAGTCTTCAAATTCTAGGGATTTGCTGTAGTAACACTTGTAGAAGCCCCAAAGATAGAGTTATCTATAAAAAAATTCTGAACACATGGCAATTCTGATCTGTAATGAGTATGGACACTTAAATCCTTAAGAAGATTGATTTCTTCAATAATAACCTCAAGTTCCTCTAAATTTACAGCTTGATCTTCAAAAATGGGGTTATCAAATGAAGAGAAATTTGAATTCAATAGAGCTCCTCTTGGATTTTGCGATGCTCTTCCACCTCTGGATGATCCTCCTTCCCTTCTGCTTGACTGTAACTCCTGGTACACAAATCCTTCCTTTTTTGATCTTGTTGGAGTTCTGATCATTAAAATCCACACTGAGAGTTGAAAACTGAAATTCAAACAACCAGAGGACTAACAACTCAGAACTGAGAAGTAGTTTGGGGTCCCACCGGGCGTGCCAAAAACTGTTCAGGCTTAGAATTATCACCCTAAATCAGACATTAAGGCTTCATGGCAATTCTATCTGACAATGGAAACTTCCTCTAGCTGTGGGTGAACTATAGATGAGGAAGAGTCTTCGGATTCTAGGCCGGTTCCTATTTAGTATGGAACATCACCTCCTGATTGAAAAATGAATTGAGAAAAGGGAGAAAGATTTAAAATTGAACTTTCATGAATAAAACTAGAAAAGGTGATACACCAAGAAGATTCAGATCTTTCAAAAGCTTCAAACTGACACTCACTTAACATACCCTAGGGATCTCTGCACTATCATTCACTGTCCAATACATAGGATAATTGGAAGGCCGCAACTAGGGTTTAACCACAAGCAATAATCTTACCATTTACAACATGCATATTTTGCAAAAGGCTTATATAATGTAATATAGAATAGGAATCAATGCAATTTGCTAATCCATATTACAGATGTATTACTCTTGGATGCAGAAAATTGAAAAGGAACTTGAACAAATGATCACAATAAGATGTATGGAAAAAGTGGGGCAATTATATTCTTCTCAAAATCTGTATATAAGTTACATGTATGAATTTTAGAATAATGGCAAGGAATAGTGGAATCCTCTTGCACAAAATTGAAATTAAAAGCATGAACTTACAATGGAATACAAAAACACGAACAAACAACTATAGGAATAGAAAATTCACTAAAGCTCCTCTCTCCAACAATTTGACCCCCAAAACATGAAGTAAATTCACCACTAAATAGCCAACATGGCTTATTTCAAAAACTAATTCCCCCCAAATCCCTTCCAAAAGATTAGGTCTCCTAAACTATAGGGCCAAATTAGCTCCCTAAATCAAAACCCTAAGTTTTAGCCCCTAAAGTTGATACATAAAAATATATCAATTACATATCTTATCAACTTTTTAAAACAAAGTATGAAAATAGAAGACAAACCTGTCATCTCCCAAATGTAAACACTACGACCCTAACATAACCCAATTACACAAAGATGGTAACTTTCCCGACGCCATACTGGAGTAGTTAGTGTAACTGCAGTTTGTTTGCTTGATCACCACCCACCATCGACATGACCATTTTCTTCTGAAGAGACAGTTTTAAGACTTCATGGCACTAAAGGTACCATCATGGCAATATGGAGGGAATGTCGATGCACTGGGAACTGTAATTGCATTTACTCTATCTGACAATGGATTTCAAATGTGAGGAAAACATAATGCATTTTCGTCGATTTCATTTGTGAGTTAGGGTTTTTGATTTGTGGCGCCGCTATGTTGAATCTAGAAACCATGTTTTCTGTAATGAATCCGCCTTTGTTCTATATAGAAACTCCAGTTTCATGAGCTTTAGGAGGGAAAAAGATGTCATTTTATGCTCACTGTAACACATGGCATCTTTCTGTTGTATTTTCCTTCAATAAAGGTCGCAACTTTTGGTCTTCTTTTGCTTTGAACTTGGGCTTCAACTATAAGTCATCTTCCACTTGCTTAAATGTTGGGGCATTTGGTGATATAGTGTCTTTAAGCCAATACAAATGGTGCCGCATAGTTGTTTGTAACTTGGGTTTCTTGAGCTGATGTTTTACCACTATCGCGGGTTTTGAACTGCAGTGCATAAAGGAGACTTTCGAAGTACTTCATTGTTTGTGGCCACCACTGCAAAATTGGAATGTATTTCCACTGCAGTCTTGGAATGGTCTCAAGCTATGGTTGAGATGTCGAGCCCATAAAATTTAGTGTTTAACTGGGGATGTCTCAGCCAAAGCTTCAGACTCATCCCCAGTTTGTAGTGTGACATAGAGCAATACCACTGCTAGTCTGGGAGTGACCTCGAACTATGGTTGAGGCATCGAGCTACCACAAACTTCAGCCTTCACTGCTTAGTCATCTTAACAACAGCTTGAGACTCATCCCCATTCTATAGTGTGACATGGAACTGGGGAAAAACACCGCGGCCTTTGCTGTTTTGTCCTTTAAATGTCGCGGGTTGTCTTTTAGCTTCCTCCTTCAGAAACATGGGCAATAGACCAAGCTATGACTGTTTTGTCTCAACAACCATGTGGGTTCTCTTCAGCATAAAAAATTTAGCTTATGACTGAAAGGTGTGGTGGATGTATTTGGTTTAAACTCTATGACATCTTTCAATCATAAGCTTGACATTTTTTCTGCAAGTTGATACAACCATGACTGAAAGTATAAAGAGGATACACCAGAAACTTTGCACATACAGATAAGTGATCATTATTACTTTTGTTTGTTGTAGAATAGAGATGATGTGAAGCTTGATAACCATGAGGTTTCTTTTTCTGTGTCAACTCTCTCAATGTAATCATTACTTAGTGTTTGATAAATGTTGGAACACTTTGCTTGATGTCGACTGTAGCTTAAACATTCATATAACTTTTAAACTAATCTTTGTTTACTATCGAGCCCATTATTGCAGCACTGCTTAATGTTGAACTTCACTGTCAAACCCACATGCTGTCATTCATAATATTTTGAAATACCCACATGGCTTTTGAACTTGCACTTGAAATTGTTGGTTTTGATGCTTGTTTGAATTTGAAGTAAAACACGGGTTTTTGTACTATTTAAATGTATTAGAAAACATTCTCCTTGCCATCCCAAATTTTAATAAGCATAAAACATGCTTCCCTGTTCAGACTGAACACTCTTTTGTATCAGCTGTGCTCTATTTTATCTGCAAAAACATGAGATATTTCTCCTCCAGTATGCTTGTAAAACATAACTATTTCTTGTTTAACTGATAACAATATGAGAAAAACATATGAAACCTGAGTATGTTTAAATTTTTGAAAATGTTAAATGCAGTTAGTGTAAAAACACACTGTTTCTTTTTAAATTCATACAAGATTTTACCCATGGGGTTCGAGCATGGGCTTGTGACTCACATGGGTCATTCTCAAAATGGGAAACCCTAATTGGCATATATGTTTTAACATCATTGCATACCCTGTACTGTCATCATGAATGCATATTATCTTTTAGTACAGCAGTATAAGATGTATTTGTTTAAACACTCTGCATTTAGATATCTCTTGAAAATTAACATGAAGACATGAATTGTATCTCTTTGAAATCACTATCCATAAGGTTGATAGATAATCACTGATATTCCATTCTTGATGTCTTTCTTCTGTGCATGTTCCACCATCATGAATGAAAACTCATGCTGATACTGAGATTGTTAATTTTTGTCCTTATTTGCAGCTTCCATATTTCTTTGTTATGCATATTCTTTTGAAAATTCAGCTCTTAAACATGAACATAACAACATCATTATGTCATAGAAAATATGCTTGAAAACCAGGCCTGTTTTTTTTTAAAATCTTGATATTCAAAAAGTGAACCTTTAACTGTTGTCTGAAAGCATAAAGATGTACTTACTGTAACAACATTTCTCAAACTCTCTTCTTTTTATGAACGTAGTGGACTTTAGATTCTCAATTTTGCATTTCTCCACATTTCTTTGTTCCTGTGCCTCCTGTAACATCCTTTGAACTCCTTCA
Source organism: Thuja plicata (assembly GCA_018584345.1). Classification (NCBI taxonomy): domain Eukaryota; kingdom Viridiplantae; phylum Streptophyta; class Pinopsida; order Cupressales; family Cupressaceae; genus Thuja; species Thuja plicata. Next base: position 6,295,739 of record MU226895.1, read on the forward strand.
TGTGTCTGCATCTTATCCTTATTATACATGAGTAGTAACCTCCTGAGATGTAAACAATCCCCTTTTTCATGTAATGACTTATGTGAAGTTCGAGCACAGGCTCGTGACATCCACTGCATTATTTTCCCCTGCTTATTGCATTTAGTCATACATATCTACCCACTTGCACACAAAACACCGTTTAATTTATTAGGTCATCAAATCATATGCATCAATTAACATTTGTGAGTGAATGTATGCTGAGATGGCATTCACTCATGAGTGTTGGTTGGTTTGTATCATTTATTGAACTAGTAGGTTAACCAAATTTTGAAAACCATTTTCTCGGATGATATGCTAAGTTTGCTTAGATATCTGATTTGATAGAAAAGAATAATATATATCAAAGTGATCATAAATAGTAAAAGGTTTCATGTTTGGAACAAGTCCCTTTAATACTATTTTTCAGATACTATGAATGAATGTTTTCTCATTACATTGTTTTCATCAGTTTGATATGCAGTTTTTAGAAAAACTGATTGTATGTTGTTTGTGTTGCATGTATTGCTTAGATCCAGCTGGATCTAACACCCCACTTTCTTCTCCTGATGTAGGTAAACCCTAAGGGACCTTAATGTTGATGCAGAAACTAGTCAAGAACCATGGAGACCTAAATGCAGATGCAGAAACTAACCACAAGGCAATGCATGAGACCCTTACTCCATACTTTCAATTATGCATTCTATTATGCAATGTACTATTATTGGTATGAAAAGAAATACGCAACAACACTTATAACATACATTCATTTTGAATGCACAATGTAATTGATCAATTATAATTTATAAATTCTTGAGTGTGATCAACTCTTAGAGTACAGATAATAAATTCTAAAAATGAATGTAGTGGTAGAATGTTTATTAATAATATTTGAAGGATAATATTAATGGGACCCTTCTAAAAATGCAATTTTCCCTATTTGTGGTTACTTTGATGCATGCTGTAAATTAGGGTAATAGGTATCATTAATGATAACACCATCATTAGCAAGGTACTAAGAACACTTCTTCCTATTTATGCTATTGGAGTATCTGCAATTCAAGAATTGAGATGTACTCCTAACAACAATTTGAATTTGGAAAGTTTGGTAGGCAGACTTACTGCATTTGAGATGTCAAATTTTGACAACTATACTCCACAAGCCATTGAATCTACATTCAAGTCCCAGATGACCCTCAACAAATCAAACAAAGGAAAGAAATGTGTGGATAGTAACAACGACACTTCTGATGATGATCTAGAAGAGCTTTAGGCACTGATGGAAAGAAGACTATCTTGAGGAAAAGGAAAATTCAAAGGTAAACTTCCTATTATTTGTTTTTCATGTAAGAAGGTTGGTCATATTACTGCAAGATGTCCTGATAAGAATGACAAAGATGAAAGAAGAGACAACAAGTATAAAGATAGAAAGGATGACTGAGACTTCAGGAAGTACAAGGATTAAAAAGACAAAGGTAAGAAATCTTGCTATATAGCTGAAGAAGCTTCTGACAATGAATCTGATAAATCTGATGAAAATGATATAGAAGTTGTGTATGTTGCAATGAAAGATGATTTTGATGATGATGAGAAAACTGCACTAATTTCTTATATGATGAAAGGTGATCGTTGGATTATTGATAGTGGTTGTTCACATCACATGACCAGTGATTAAGATAAATTTGAAACCTTAGATTAGTGTAAAGGTGGTTATGTTAAAATTGGAAATGATACACCATGTCATGTTAAAGGGAAAGGATCAATTCAATTGACTGACAAAATTAGATTTGATGATGTATATTGGGTTGATGATCTTAAGTATAACTTATTGAGTGTTGCACAACTGAATACTTCTGGTTACAGAGTTGAATTCCATCACAGGAAAGCAAAGATCTATGATGCCAATGGAGAATTAGTTGGAAGTGGTGAGCAGACAAAAGGTAACTTGTTTTATCTGGATTTAACTATTGAGACATGCTTGATTGCACAATATAGTGATGTTTGGTTATGGCATAAAAGGTTGTGTCATGTAAACTTTGATAACTTGGTAAGCATAAGCAAATTGAAAAAGGTTAGAGGGCTTCCAAAGTTAAAGAAACCTGAGAATGCAATGTGTAAGCAATGTCAATTGGGCAAGATGACTAAATCTAGTTTCAAGAGTAAAACTCATACTTCTGAGGATATTTTGGAATTGGTTCATACTGACCTTTGTGGACCTATTGGTGAGAAAAGTTACTGGGGAGACAAATATTTTATCTTATTTGTTGATGATTACTCTAGAATGATGACTTTTATGTTTCTTAAGGAAAAATCTGATGCATTCCAGTTGTTTAAGTGGTACTTGGCAAAAGTTGAAAAGGAGAAAGGTAAAAGTCTAAAATGTCTGAGATCTGACAGAGGAGGCGAGTTTATTTCTAATGAGTTTAATAGGTTTTGCAATGACCAAGGGATAAAGAGATAGATGTCCACTCCTAGGACACCACCACAGAATGGTATAGCTAAAAGAAGAAATCAATCTATCATGGATTGTGCCAGAACACTAATCATGGAGAAAAATGTTGCACATAAATATTGGAGAGAAGTTGTAAGTACAACACTCTATACCTTGAATAGAGTACAAGTCAATAAAGGTACAAATGGTACACCTTATGAGCTATGGTATGGATATGCTTCTAGTGTAAGCTATTTTAAAGTCTTTGGAAGTAGATGTTTCATATTGAAGGATAAAAAAATGGAAAACTTGATGCTAAAGGTGAGGAAGGCATATTTCTTGGATATTCAACTAAAAGTAAAGCATACAAGTGTTTGAATTCTAAAACTAACAAAATTGTGGAAAGTGCAAATGTTAGAATTGATGAATATGCAGAAAAAAATGAAGCTGAAAGCATGAATGAGCCTAAAAGTTACAAATCATTCACCTATCCTAATGAGGAAGATTCTAACGAATTACCTAAAACTAAGAATGAAGTTGCCGAGCAACAGTTCGCACCTGCCCAGTCATAGAATGAATTTTTTTGGCAACAAGAGGTGATTGCTGAGCTATCTGATGGAGATGCTGAGTCACAGTTTCAACCTGAATTGAACATGAGTGATCAATCTGAAGCAGAGAAAGAACCTACTTTGGCAAAGTATGTAAGAAGGCACCATAAACCTGATCAAATAATAGGAGAAAAGGATTCTACAGTCATGACAAGAAGCAAATTGAGAGAAGATACCTACTTGTTATGTAATTTTGAGCCTAAAACAACAAAAGATGCCTTAGACAATGAAGACTAGATTCAATCCATGAATGAAGAAATTGAATAGATTGAAAAGAACAATACTTGGACACTTGTACCTAGGCCAAATGATAAAAATGTAATTGGTACTAAGTGGGTATTCAAAAACAAGCCGAATGAAAATGGAGAGGTAACAAGAAATAAAGCCAGACTGGTATGCAAGGGTTATGCACAAGAGGAAGGAATTGACTATGGAGAGACATTCACTCCAGTTGCAATATTGGAAGGCGTAAGAACCTTACTTGCATATGCAGCCTACAAAGGATTTAAAGTCTATCAAATGGATGTAAAGTCAGCATTTCTAAATGGGATATTAGAAGAAGAAGTATACATTGAACAAGCTGATGGATTTATTGACCCAAGCAAAAGGAATATGATTTGCAAATTACACAAAGCACTATATGGACTGAAGCAAGCCCCAAGAGCATGGTATGAGAGATTGCACAATTATTTGATGAAGATTGGACTTGCAAGAACCAATGACAACAACAATCTGTATTTGAAGACAGAGCAAAGTAAAGGTACTTTATTAGCTGAAATATTTGTTGATGACATTATATTTTGTGGACAAGATATGTTATGCCAAGCATTTGCAAAGGAGATGCAAACTGAATTTGAGATGTCTATGTTTGGTGAGATAATTTTTTTTTTGGCTTACAAATATATCAGATGAAGAATGGTATCTATATTACTCAATCAAAATATGTCAAAGAGATACTAAAAATTTTTGGAATGGAAGATTCAAAACCAGTGAGTACACCCATGGCTACTGGACAGAAGTTATCCAAAAATGATGAGACAAAAGAAGTAAATCAAACACTGTATAGATCAATGATTGGAAAACTGCAATATGTTATGCACAGTATACCTGATATTGCATTAGCTGTTGGAATTGTTGCTATATTTTCTGCCAATCCCAAGGAAACTCATATGATGGCAATAAAAAGGATTCTGAGATATTTGAAAGGAACAGATGAATATGGTTTGTATTACAAAAGGAATGATAAATTTGAACTTAGAGTTTATACTAATTCTGATTATGCTGGAAATGTTGATGATAGAAAAATCACCATAGGAGGAACATTTATTTTTGGAAAAAGATTAGTTTCATGGAAAAGAAAGAAATAGAACTACACCTCACAATCTACAACTAAAGCCGAGTATGTGGCAGCAGTAGTTAATTGCTCTAATATTGTGTGGTTCAAGATACTACTGAAAGGTATGAAAGAAGAGATCACAGAACCAATTTTCATACATTGTGATAACACGAGTGCCATTAATATTTATAAGAACCCTGTAATGCACTCTAAGACAAAGCATATAGCTATCAAGTATCATTACTTGAGGGAGCTAGTTCAGAAGAAGGAAGTGAGACTGGAATATGTGAACACTAAGGAACAGTTAGTAGACATATTTACAAAGGCACTACCCAAGGATGCTCATGAGTATCTATGATGTAAATTAGGGGTGATTCCCCTAACTGAGGCTAATTAGTTTAGAAAAGTACCGTTGCATCAAATGTTATATTAAGAATATTTTTCACATTGATGCACAGGCAGTCACACTTTAGGATGCTGCCTAAAGTTTTGAAAGACAGACAAGGACAAAAAAAGAAAATCTGTAATAAGCAAGATGATAGGAACAACATGATACAAAGTTTAGAATAGAAGAATCTGCATGATGAAGATGTCAACGTCTTTGGCATTGTTGTCAAAGAGGGAGAAGTTTACTGAAAGAGGGAGAGTTCACTACTTAGAGAAAAAGAGATTGATGAACAGAAACAGAAAGACATCAGTGTGATCACAGACACAAAGGGAGAAAATTTTTACAAGATGAGAATCATAATGAAGCTAAAGACATTAATGAAGATTTATTCATATCAAGGAACACAGACATACTTTTTGGATTGTATGGTAACTATGGTTTAAAATTATTGTTTTATTGTTTAGTGTTGCCATCAATTCCAAAGAGGGAGATTGTTGGAAATCTACAATAGAAACAATTGTTGTTTTGTCATTGATGTCAAACCTTAACTGGTGAGCCTATTTCTATTTGTTTGAGTACCATATCTATTGATTGATGAAGAAGATTTGAAGAAAAGGATAACAAGAAGACCGAGGGAAACAGTTGAGTTATGGGTAAACACAAGGGTACTTGATCATTTTGCACATTGGAAAAGTGATATGTTGTTTATCTTTCACTGACAGTTCACTGAGAAGTTGATGCCGAGCAAAGCCAGTGATGGTCAAGCACCAGTGAAATGCCAAGGAATATAGATGCCACCGAGCGGAAGAACATGGTGTTGGCCGAGTAACAGTATTTTGGTAATTGATGAGATTTGAGATCTATGGCTGACATAATTGAATTTATTGGAATATGTGAAGTTTATTATGGTTAATTAATTTTGGTCCATATTAATTAAATGTACGCAAAACTGTTATTAACACATGGATTCAAGATTTAATTGGTGATTGTATTGGAGAAATAAATTAAATGTAATGATGGAAAGATCCGTTGGACCTGACCTAACCTAAGATCTATGATCTTGATCAAGCGACAAAATATTTGTCTGACCTAGATGAAGAGGTATATGATAACCTCAAGGGGTTATTCATTAGTATGCTGAATATGCAGTGTAAGAAGTTGTATGCAAGAGCATTGCATGGTTAATTGACTGATTGACATGATCTAGAAAAGAAGGCTGAGTAGAGAAGCAGAGAGAGATTGCTTGATGGATTTCCAAGCAGATCTGGATTTTGAGATTAGAATGGAGGTCACTCAGTAAATTAGCATTAGAGCTGAATTGGATATGGATTTGCAAAGTAAGTTGTATGAATCAGATAACACTTGCTGATTACTTTCTAACTATTGTATCAGTTTAAATCCTTTAACCAGGTTGACCTAAAAATCATTGTATAAATCCTTTGAGCAAGGTGACATTCAGATTGGAATGTTCTAAGTCCTCTAACAAGGCCACTCCATGCAGGGTGATTAAATCCTTTAACTAGGTCACATTTGACAGTGTGTTTTGTAACCTTTAATAGGGTTGGCTCCTAACAGAGCTCACTTCAGAAGAGAGAAATTTTGGTAGCATGTTACTAGTGGTTTTTTCCATATTGGGTTTCCATGTTAAATCATGGTGTCAAAATGTGTGAATGTTTATGTTGTGTTTTACTGTTAAGTTTCTGCAAGCTTATTTCATTAGTACAATAAACTGCACACTTTTATGTTATTGCTCCCGAGCAGATCTGAATTATTCAAATTGGTATAAAGTTTAAATGGGCACATATGGACCTGAGGATAACTGATTCATCCCCTTCTCAGTTATTCTGAATTCATTCTAATAGATGGAAGATTGAATAGATATATTATTTGGGTGGATGGTAAGAAACAAATCTTGTTACCTTTGGTTTAAGAATCCGTGGATGAGTTATGCACATCTATGAAAGTTTGTCTAATGGAAGGTAGACAATTTTTTAAGGAGATGAAAAAAATGATATTTGTTATGCTTTGATTCCTAACAAACCGATTAAGAGTGCAGAAGATAGGATACCTACAGAAGTTGAGAAGTTACTCATTGAGTATAAGGAGATAAATTTAGATAATGTACCTGATGGTTTTCCACCAATGAGAGATATAAGTCATTGTATGGATCTGATCCCTGGAGCTAGGCACCACATTGGTTAACACCGACTAAGAATGAAGAGCTTAACAGACAAATTCATGATTTTTTGAATAAAGGCTTGATCTGAGAAAGTTTGAGTCCTTGTGCAGTACCAACTATATGTGCACCTAAGAAGAACAGAGAATGGAGAATGTGCAATGATTCTAGAGAAATCAATAAGATTACAGTGAAGTATAGGTTTCCTATACCGAGGATGGATGATATAATGGATTATTTGAGTGGAGCAAAATATTTTACCAAAATTGAATTGAAGAGTGGGTATCATTAGATCAGAATCAGAGAAGGTGATGAGTGGAAGATTTCTTTTAAGACAAAAGAAGGTTTTTATGAGTGGTTGGTTATGCCCTTTGGTTTAACTAATGCACCGAGTACTTTTACGAGGTTGATGAATGAAGTTTTGAAGAAAATATTGAATAAATGTGTGATTATATACTTGGACGATATTCTAATATTTAGTAAAACTAGAGAAGAGCATTTGATGCATATAAGACAAGTGTTGTAGAGATTGAAAGAGGAAAAGTTGCTGATAAATCTGAAAAAGTGTTCCTTCATGAAAGAAGAACTTTTGTATTTATGTTTTTGTGATTTCAGCTGATGGTTTGAAGATGGATCCTGAGAAAGTTGAAGCTATACTAAGTTGGCCTTTTCCTGATAATGTCAGTGAGGTAAGATCATTTCATGGATTGGCAAGTTTTTATAGAAATTTCATCAAAAATTTTAGCTCTATTTGTAATGCTATGACTAAGACAATGAGAAGAGACAGAAGAGAATTCAAATGGACACATGGAGATGATAAGAGTTTTGAGACATTGAAGCTGAAGGTTGTTGAATTACCTGTGTTAGCCTTACCTTATTTCAATAAGGTAATTCAAGTTGAATGTGATGCAAGTGAGAGCGTAATTGGGGTTGTATTGACTCAAGAAGGTAAACCTATTTCTTTCTTTAGTGAAAAGTTGTATGATACAAAAATGAAATGTTCTGTCTATGATCAAGAGTTCTATGCTATTGTTCAAGCTATGAAGAAATGAAGACATTACTTGATGCCAAATGAATTTGTGTTGTATACTGATCATAAGGCTTTACAGTATTTGGGTAGTCAAAATAAGTTGAATTAGAGACATATGAAATGTGTAGAGTATTTGCAGGGTTTCACATTTGTGATTAAGCATAAGAGTGGAGCCTCTAACTGAGTTGCTGATGCATTGAGTAGAAGAAGATATTTGTTGACTGAAATGATAATTGAAGTTCTTGGTTTTGATGACATGAAACATTTGTCTGAAAGTGATCCTGATTTTTCAGAGTCGTGGAGAGTGTGTAGAGCACCCAATTAAAATCAATCAATTAAGTATGAAGATTATTTCATTTAGGAAGATATGTTATTCAAAGGTATTCAGTTGTGCATACCAAGAGGATCAATGAGAACCAATTTGATTAAGGAGAAACATAGTAGTGGATTGGATGGACATTTTGGCATTGATAAGACATTAAATTTCCTGAAGGAAAGATAATTTTGGCCTCAGTTGTATAAGGATGTTCAAAAATTTGTGAGAAGCTATGGAGTTTGTCAAGTTGCAAAAGGAGTATGTCAGAATACTAGATTGTATACACCGATTACTATTCCTAAGAAACCTTGGAGTGATATCAGCATGGATTTTTTTCTTGGCTTACTGAGGATAGAAAGAGGTAATGATTCCATATTTGTTGTTGTGGATAGATTTTCAAAGATGACACATTTCATACCGTGTAAGAAAACATCAGATGCAATACATATAGCAGATCTTTTCTTTAAGGAGATTGTCAGATTGCATGGATTACCGAGGATTATTATCTCTGACTGAGACAGTAAGTTTGTTAGTTATTTTTGGAGAACACTTTGGAAGAAGTTGGATACTGAGTTAAAGTTTAGTTCTACATTTCACCCACAGACTGATGGAAAAATAGAGGTTGTAAACTGAAGTTTGGGCAATTTGTTGAGATGCTTAGTTGGGGACACACCAAGCAATTGAGATTTGATGTTGGTAAAAATAGAATTTGCATACAATAGTTTAGTGAATATAAGTACTGGGAGAAAACCTTTTGAGATTATTCATGGCACACAACCGAGAGGTATATCAGACTTGAGAGACATTGCTGGAGAAGAGAAAAGGAGTGTTGAAGCAGAAAAATTTGCAAAATTTATGAAGACATTGCATGAAGATGTGAAGGAGAAGCTGGAGAAAAGTAATAAAAAATACAAGGATAGTGCAGATAGATCAATAAGACATAAAAAATTTGAAGTTGGTGATGCAGTAAAGGTTCATTTGAAGAAAGGCAGTTTTCCTATTGGAACATATGGAAAATTGAAGATGAAGAAATTTGGTCCATGTAGAATACTAAGAAGATTTGATAGTGGAAATGCTTATGAAGTTGAGTTACCTGATGACATGGATATATCACCTATATTCAATATTTCAGACTTGTATGAATATCATGAACTTGGTGAAGAAGTGACAGTACCAAGTGATTATCCTAAGAAGTAGATAGAGGAAGTTGAAAAGATTTTGAAACAGAGAATTGACGAAAGTACAAGAGGAAAGGAATACATGGAGTATCTGGTAAAGTGGAAGAACAGACCGATTGAGGATTCATCTTGGATTTCTCAATCCAAGTTGGATTTAATTGAGGTTGGACCTAACACATGATTCAGAGAATCATTTCTTTTAAACCCCAGGTGTCTGATGCAGGAGCATCTTGGGTCATTGGAAATCTTGCACAACCAAAAATATGTTTGTCTTGTTATTTAGTTTGTTTGGAGGTTGCTCGGGAAGTATTCTGTTACTCGGGTTCCGATGCTCGGTAATGCTTGTTTCTGTTGCTCGGGACTATCGCTCGGGCATGCTTGTGTTTTCTTTTGTTGCTCGGGTCTGTCACTCGGGCATGCTGGTGGTTTTCTTTGACGCTCAGGTTTTGTTCCTGCTGCTCGGGTTCTTCTTTGCCTGAAGCTCTTTGTTTCTCGGTCAACCTTTGCCTGAGATGTTCATTTTGAAGATTGGATCTGATGGCCGACTTGTTCATTTAATTTATATTACTGAATTGATTTGGGATCTCTCATTGGGATCTGTGTGGACCTACATCTAGGTCTCCCTTATGGATTTGAGCGTCGACCTCTTTTGGTGGACTCTTGTATATATTTGGTTGTATATTCTTAGTTAGGGAATCAATTTTAGATCAAGAAAGCAAATGTTTAGATATTGAGGTCGAAGGTCTGTGATCTCTGTTGTATGAAGATCAATCTGTAATTCATTGTTATATATATGGCCGAAACCAGGAAGGCCTTACATCCTGACATGTAATGAGTTTGATCAAGTAATGAAAAGGATATCTGACATTTCTCCTCTTCTACTTGTGTTGTTGCTTCCGCGTTGTGTGTTGGAAAGATTGGTTGGTGTTTGGGTGTGCCCTAGGCCCCATCTCCTACCCCTCCTTGCGTCAACCTTGGATAATTGAATCACCCCCTCTTAGTTATTCTAAATCATTGTAACAAAACATTGGTTTGGTTTAATTACGCTTAGAATTAGGGTCCAATTTAGTTTAGTGTTAGGATTAAAGTTTCATTTTTTTAGCTTGAATGTTTCATTTAGTTTAGATTTTTTTTAAGGTCACATTTGGTTTATATTTAGTGATAGGATTTAATTTGTTTTAGGATTAGGGTTGAATTTGGTTTAGTGGGCTTGTGAGTGAACAATGGAAATTTGTGAATGATATGTAATTCAAGGCCCTCGGTTTTTGAGCTCTTGGAGACCAGAGAGGGAGTGGTCATAGGACATTTTGAAAAAGACAATGAAAAGTGGTAAAACGGTCAAATACAATTGTGGAGATTACTTGTTTAATAATCCAATGAGAAAGTCAAAGAAGAATTGAATGTAGTTATTTTTTAATTTGGTTTAGTTTTAGGTTAGAATTGTATTTAATATTTAATTATGATTAGGATTACCTTAGCATTCTATTTCATTTAGGTTTAAGGTTCTAATTAAGTTTTATTTATCATTAGGTTTGATTTTCTTTGTTTAATGTTTAATTAAGTTTAGTGTTAGGTTCAAATTCCTTTCCCTTATTCACCCAAATCATAACTATAATTTAATAGTAAACCTAACCATGATGAGTCTTACCCTATGTGATATTAAGTATTGTAAGATTTAAATTTAAAATATCTTAGTATTAGTTTTTAAATATGACATTGATGACAAATATAATTCTTTTAATGAAGAATTATATGTCAATATGAAATTAGGTATATAATTATTATGCTAGGAATGAATTCATAAATTGCGTTAATAAAAAATCTTTTTGAATAAATACATTTTAGATCGAATTCTATTTATAAATGTGATTAAATATTAGGCCAAAAAATGTTAATTAAATTTCATAATTAAATATAAAAATATCATAAATTATAATTTCTAAAATTCATAATTTTTAATATATTATGTTATATTATATTATATTAATTATCTAATTTGAATAATAGAGTTAGATATTTATTTTATATTATTTAAGAATAATCATTTTAATAATTAATAAAACTAATAATTTGATTTAAGATTAGACTTAGATTTAAGACTAGAGAAGCAAAGGAGGAGGTGTGTTTAAACAAGTTTCAGAGGGAATTGGTCCACAATTTGCCCTAAATTTTTATATATCTCTTCCAGTAAACTCCACAAATTCTAATTAAATTTTAGCCCTGATAAAAAAATGGAGTCCTCTTTAATCTTCAATGCCTTTGAAACTCCATTGCAAGGCTGCTGGTGAAGATAAATATCTTTCTAAAGTTGATACATTTTATCTTAAATGAGAGCACTAAAAGTTTTTTTAATTGATAAATTTTTTATAGACGTGTTAAATTTTGGACTATGATTTATTAATTAAATTAAAATATTCAATAAATATATTATTCAATATTATTACATAATGATATTATATTTAATTATTGTGATATATTTTTAATGAAAACTGAAATTAATTAAAAAGGTAGATCTATATATCTAAAATTTATTTATTTAATTATTATATAGAGATTTGTTATATAAGAGGATATTAGATTTTAAAAAGTCATATGAAGTCTAAGGTTGAAAGAGGTTTTTTTGTTAGATTGTAGCTTGCAAATAAATATAATTTTAATTTTTAATTTCTTTAGTTGATTTTGTCTTTTCTTGTTTTGAGAGAGAGGGAGAGAGCGCACTAAACCCTAGAACCGTCTAGTTATATGTCACCAAGAATCAAGGCTTTATTTTTTACTAATTTTCATGTTGAATAATTTATTTCTTATTAATTATTGAAATTAATTTTAAAAGGTTTATCACATAGTGTGGTGGTGAGGTGTTGGTTGCATTGTTGTACCCACCAAGGTTCATATCTTTTGTGGGCCATTGTTATCATGGAGAGGTGTGTTTGCTCTAGTGAAAACCATTTTATAAGAAATGGTAATTTTTTAATATCTTATTCATTATTTCATTTTTTTTAAGATTTATTTTTATTTAACATGGAAATAATTTAAGATGTAATGTCTTGCTCACAATATTATTAAAAAAATATAATTAATTTTTTTTAAAAAAAATGTTATATTTTCATCTTACCTTATGAAATATAATTTAAAACATTTTAATTTTATAAACATATTAACTTGGCTTTATATTCAAGGTAGTGTTTATTTAGGTTCAAAATAATATTACAATTTATCTTATTGGAAAGAGTAAAGGTTCAATTTGATTGTAACATTTAGGTTCGCCATGTTGGTTCAATTTAGTTTAGTTTTATGGTTTAGTTTAATTTAGTTTAGTCTACTATTAGAAAGAGGGCTCAATTTTAGGGTTAGGGATTGATCAACTTTAATTTTTTATTGGGTAGTTAGGATTTATTTTGATGTAGTGTATAATTTCAAATTTCAAATATGTTTAGGGTCAATTTGTCCTAGGTATAGGGGATAATTTGGTTTACTATTAGAGTACACTTCTATCTTGGTTGAGGATTTGGGTTCCATTTATTTTAATTTATTAATTCAATTGAGTACAGGTTAATGGTTTAATTTACATATACTTTTGTATGGTTCCATTCAGTCTAGGGAATCAATTCAATTTTTCTCCATTGGGGTTAGGGGTGGCTGCAATAATTTGATTCCCATTTTTGGGCAAAAGTGGAAGTGAATTTCCTATTTTTCAAAATTTCTATCAATTGATGTCAAAATTTGAGTCACTTAGAGATTGAATCTAAAAATACTTCAATAATATAAAATTTAGTGCTCGGAGTCTAATTTTCAAATACATAATTTATATCAATACCCACAATGTAGAAATTGTTTTCTAATAGGCATGTTTAAAAACCACTTTTTCAAAATGTCTGTTTCAGGACCATACCACACACATGTACGATAACCATATTTTGACCTAAATAAATAGTTTTTTGTGAACCTTTCTAGGGAAATATACCTAAGACACAAAAGATTGATGATAATTTTTTTTTTGTTTAGTATTCTTTTATTAATCTTTAATTCACTGTAAAATATATTTTTGAAACCTCTAGTGTACGACTACCATAATTTGATGAAATATTCACATTTTTTAAAAATTACTATTTTTATTTTCAAAGAAATTATATGTAGATTGATGCGATATAATTTATTTTCAAAAATGAGTAAAAACAAAAAAGTTATCAAAGATTTAGTGAACCTCACTATTTTAAGTTTAGGTATCACTTTTGATTAATAAATGTTGTAAAAATAGTAAATTTATCATATCACTATGAAATTTATATATTTTTTAAATCTGGACAATAAGAGCTCTAATGTATTTTCATTTTGTCAAAAAAACCAATTAGGAAGGCCCTCAAAATTGTTTTGGTAAGGCATAAATCTGGTATTCCAATGCCTTAGCCATTATGTTGGAGGTCTAAGCATAGGCTTGGTCCCACCAAGCCTTTCCCAAACCAAAATCCAATCCAAAGGGTGGCTTGTAAATTCAACTTTTAAAAAAAGGGCACATATTTAAAAATGTGGACCCGTTTCTTACATATAATAAATCATCATGTAAAAATGAGTTTCTAGGTATGATTTTTTTTAAAAAATAAAAAAATAAAAAATGGGAACCCATTTTGAAAAATAAAGCAGGCACCCATTTTGAATAAAACGCGGGTACCCATTTTTTAAATTTTGGATTGGGCGCTCGAGCCTAAAACGAGTGCCCATTTTTTTCAAAATGGGTGCTCATTTTTAGTGGCATTTTTCAAGTCCACAAGACTTCTACCTAATTGGGACCCAACTTCTTGCACTTACCCTTAGGCTTGGTATAAAAGTTAAATTATTAATTTGTTTGGGGCTGTGCTCTATGATTAGGGCTAGGGTCCAATATAGTTTACCTTAGGGTTATCTTTAATGTTTAAATAAGGTTTGAGGCAGGATTCATTATAGTGTACTTTTTGAGAGGGGATTCAATATGGCTGAGAGTTCAATTTAGTTTAGGATTTGTGTTAGGGTTAAGGTTCTGTAACATATAAAAAGAGGTCACCAAAATGTAACATAAGAAAAGATGTCACATTTGAAAATGTAGATGTTTGTGTGATGTGTGGGGAAGAGAAGGTGTTCCTTTAAACCTCAAATGCACAAATGAAAGATCCAAATTGATTAACCCAAAAGAAGGATCAATGCACAAATGAATCATCCATTCAAAAATGAGAGAAAAGAGGAAAGATCTTAAATTCCCATTTTAGAAAGGGATGTATATGATAGTTCTAGGAATTGAAATGGATGAGATGAAGTACTAACCTTAAAATAGTGCAGATCAAAGAATACTATTTTCAGAGGTCTGTAGGCTATTTATGGAAAAACTAAAGTATGATCCGGAACCAGAACGCAAAGACAAACAAAACCCAGAAATTATTTTCCATTCCGATGTCATCTTATGAAAAAGGTTGACCTTGACCCACAAATGTCAACCCTGACCCAGAAATGTCGACCCTGACCTAGGTCAGGGGTGAGGTCGACCCTGACCCAATAATTTCGACCTTGACCTACACAGGTCTGACAAAAAATTTGTTTGCAGATCCTGAAAGTTTTCTGAAAAGGGTATCCAGATCTGAGTCCAAATCCGCAGTCCTGAACTTGTACCTGCAAGAAAAAGAGATTTGTTTGTTGGGGGGGAGGGGGTTTGGCTTGGTCAAACCCCAGTTTTGGAATTAACCTCAAATATATGTAATTGAAAATGCAGAAGTAAACAAAGTAAATGCATAAATTCACCTTGCTTGTAAACGTCCTTGTGGAGGATTCAAATCCTTGAATCCACAAGTATGTATGCACCAATGGATCTAGAATATAGGATTTAGGATGTCTTCAATCAATTTCTTATAGATCTCCAACACCAAATCTTGAATGGGTTCTTGATTATGAAGAGGCTTGGAAGAAGATGGATGGAGAGATCACCAAAAGGGCACCTATGTAGCTTGAATCCTTCAATGGCCTCCCATGGATATATTTGATGAATGGATGCTTGATGATGGATGAATCCTTGCTTTAAATCTTGCTTGAATGCTTTCTTGAATCTTCACTTGATAATGCTTCTCAATTGCTCAAGGATGCTTAGTATCACCTAGTTGATGGTTCGAGAAAATGGGAGAGAAAGGCTTCCTTTTATATGAAACTAGGGAAAAATCTTCTAAGGAGGCCAACATAGGATAATTAAGTTCCCATTAAAGCATTTAACCATAGGAGAGGAACTATATTAAAAATAATTTAGGAATCGACACTTTGGAACCCGAAACAGCCGACCCGGAAGCAGGAAATAGCTTTTTGCAAAGGCCGACCTCCAAAAACTGTGAGACCCCAGGATCTGAACCCTGGGTCAAGGTCGAGGTTGACCCTGACCTAGGTCAAGGTCGAGGTCAAAATAGACCTAAAAGGTCGACCCTGACCCTGAAGCCCAGAATCACCAGTCTACAGTCCAGAATGCAGAAATCAGGCTAAACAGGAGTGGAAAGAGGGATAGAATAGGGGGGAAGCCATGTCAAGATCAAGAACCCATTCAAGGCACTTTCCATGACCCTAAACCACTTACTTAGAAGGCTAAACATGTCTACAATGGAAGTTCTTCCATTTTACGACTATACATTTAGCCCCCACTTTAGCAAGAGTATGGACTCAACACAAACTCTTGGTAAAGGAGAACATAGAGAAAGGACAATCTTATTGGAATCAAAAGGGACAAAGAAATCCTCAAGCCCCCAAGGGACTTAAGTCTTTATCAACCCTAAGATCATGATAAGAGAGACATCACTGGTCAAAGAGAAAGAGAGAGAGAGAGGAGTGGTTATCTTTCCTAGTAAGATGTGTCTATCTCATTGTGAACCACAAAAAGGATAGGATGGCCCATTAAGAAAGCACTTGATAGTCATCCCATAAAGTTGTGCACCTTCTGGCAGCTTTGTGCATGTATGTAGTGCGTCTTCTGATGACTTTTATGAAGTACCCATGGATCCATATTCTTATATCACCATGGAATACATTTGTAAAATGCGTATCTCTTCAGGATTTAGCAACTTATGTGCGTTACCTTCTAAGGATTTAGCATATTGAATTATAATTGAATGCGTATCTCTTCAAAATTTAGCAACTTATGTGCATTACCTTCAGAGGATTTAGCATGCTGCAAAGCAAAATGTTAGAACAAAATTGCATAATATAAAATGAGGGAGGCCATGTATATGCCCCCCTCCTTAATATGGCAAAGTACATACTAGTTTGGCATGTTAAGGAAAGTAAAAAAACAAGGATAAAGCCTTCTTTAACAACAAGACAATATCCATAAACAACACCCTGTCCAAGCCAAGAAGGTCCGATGAGGCCATGGAAGGGGCAAATGCAAAGAGATATCATGCAAGAAGTGAAAAAGTAACCCTTGTGAGGGATAGCACAGTATTCAGTTTCCAAGGTGAGAGATTTATCAACCATGGAAACCCAATGTCTAACAAAGAAATAGGTTA
>MU226895.1:6316169-6335374 GCA_018584345.1 Thuja plicata
TGTAGATCTCCAACACCAAATCTTGAATGGGTTCTTGATTATGAAGAGGCTTGGAAGAAGATGGATGGAGAGATCACCAAAAGGGCACCTATGTAGCTTGAATCCTTCAATGGCCTCCCATGGATCTATTTGATGAATGGATGCTTGATGATGGATGAATCCTTGCTTTAAATATTTCATGAATTCTTTCTTGAATCTTCACTTGATAATGCTTCTCAATCGCTCAAGGATGCTTAGTATCACCTAGTTGATGGTTCAAGAAAATGCGAGAGAAAGGATTCCTTTTATATGAAACTAGGGCACAATATTCTAAGGAGGCCAACATAGGATAATTAAATTCCCATTAAAGCCTTTACCCATAGGAGAGGACCTATATTAAATATAATTTAGGAATCTATGCTTCAGAACTCAAAACAGCCGACTCGGAAGCGGGAAATAAATTTTTGCAAAGGCCGACCTCCAAAAATTGTGAGACCCCAGGATTTGAACCCTGGGTCAAGGTCGAGGTCAACCCTAACCTAGTTCAGGGTCAAGGTTGACATAGACCTAAAAGGTCGACCTTGACCCTGAAGCCCAGAATCACCAGTCTGCGGTCCAGAATGCAGAAATCAGGCTAAATAGGAGTGGAAAGAGGGACATAATAGGGGGGAAGCCATGTCAAGATTAGGAACCCATTCAAGGCACTTTCCATGACCCCAAACCACTTACTCAGAAGGCTAAACATGTCTACAATGGAAGTGCTTCCATTTTCTGACTATACAGGTTCAACTTAGTTTATTTTTTTATTTATGTTCAACATGAATTCATAAACAAATTTTCTAAACATGTATTTTATTTACATAATTCTTTAATATATCAACAAATATTTTTGCAATGACAGTAAAGGGGAGTTGTAATTTTTTTTTAGTGATTGATCAAATTTAATATTTTATTGGGTTTAATTTTAGTTAGGATTGATTTATTTTGATGTAGTGTATAATTGGGTAGACAATATTTCAATATTATGGTTTAATTTAATTTCATGTTAGGATTTATTTTTATCAAGTATTATTGTTACAAAAAATTTCCATTTAACGTATGGACTCAATTTTGTTGGGTTTGTGCTTTAGAGTATATTGGGTAAAGCTTTTCTTAGGGTCAAAGGTAAATTT
The DNA here is from genome assembly GCA_018584345.1 of Thuja plicata. Classification (NCBI taxonomy): domain Eukaryota; kingdom Viridiplantae; phylum Streptophyta; class Pinopsida; order Cupressales; family Cupressaceae; genus Thuja; species Thuja plicata. The sequence continues at coordinate 6,317,321 of MU226895.1, forward strand.
GGTTCAAAGTTAAAATATGTTTAGGGTCAATTTGTCCTAGGAATAAGGGATATTTTGGTTTACTATTAGAGTTAACTTCTATATTGTTTGAGGATTTGGGTTCCATTTGTTTTGATTTATTAATTCAATTCAGTATAGGTTAATGGGTCAATTTATGAATACTTTTGTATTCGTTCCATTCAGTCAAGGGAATCAATTCAATTCTATTTCATTTGGGTTTGGTATAAAGGTGAAATTACGATTTGGTTTTGGATTTTTCTCTATGATTAGGGCTAGTATTCGATATAGTTTACCTTAGGGTTATCTTTAATGTTTAAATAAGGTTTGAGGCATGATTCATTATAGTGTACTTTTTGGGAGTGGATTCAATTTGGTTGAGGGTCAAATTTAGTTTTGGATTTGTGTTTGGGTTAAGGTTCAAATTAGTTTTTTTTTTTCATTTATGTTCAACACACATTTATCAACAATTTTTCTAAACAGGTACTTTATTTGCATAATTTTTAAGATATAGACAAATATTTTTGCAATGATAGTAAAGGAAAGTTGTAATGGTGTTTATAAATATTAAGTGAATAAGAATATAAATATTTAAAATAAGAAGAATAATAATCTTCACAATTAGGGTTAACTTTAGTTGAAGTCTAGGATTACTTTTGGGTTTAATTTTAGGATCACGGTTTAACTATATTTAATATTAAGATTAGGGTTTAATCAAGTTTAGAGTTATGACACAATTTGGTGTAATTTTTATTTAGGTTTAGGTCATGATTCATTTAGTTTTAGAGGGCAATTTGGTTTAGTGTTTTTTTTTTGTTTTATTAGGGTTAAAGTATAGTTTTTCTTTAATAACAGTAAGAGTTCAATATGCTCGAGTAAATTATAAGGAGAATAACTTAATAAAGCTTGGGGATAATCTAATCTGTTAAATTTATTCTATTAAGTTTTTTTATTTAATATATTAAAGGAATCTAATAACTAAAAAAATAATTAGGTTTGACCTTATAAGGGTCATTTTTTGGGGGTATTCAATAATTTTTTTAAATATGAAGTTTATGACACAATTTGGTTGAAGATATGGTTAAAAACTTAATTAGATACAAAATATTAGTTAGTGTTAGTGTTTGATTAGGGTCATCATAATGTTTCATTATGCTTTAATATTAGGGATAAGATTCACTTTGATTTAGGGTGAGAGTTAGCATTCAATTTTTCTTGGTGTTTTAGGTAATTTTAGGGCGATGGTATAATTGGTTAAAGATTTAGATTTAGGGTTCTATTTGGTTTAGTGTTAAGGTTAGGATTATATTTTTTTACTATTAAGGTTAGGATTATATTTCTGTTAGTGTTATAGTTAGGATTATATTTGGTCTAATTGTAAGGCTTGGATTATATTTAGTTTAGTGCTAAGGTTAGGATTATATTTGGTTTAGTGTAAAGGTTAGGATTATATTTGATTTAGTTTTAAGGTTAGGTTGATATTTGGTTTAGGATTACAATTAACATTTAATCTCGCTCAATTTTTACTTAAATTTAGGGCTATGCTATAATTGGTTTACTATTCAATTAGATTTATATTTAGGGTTCAATATGGTTTAGTGTTAAGGTAAGGATTATATTTGGTTTAGTTTTAAGGTCAATATTAAATTTGGTTTAGTGTTAAAATTAGGATTATATTTGGTTTAGTGCTAAGGATCGATGCAGTTTAGTCTTACAGCTAGGGATGCCAACAATAAGTTGAGTCCACTTTTTGGCTAAAAAGTGGAGCTATTTTTCCTAGTTTTTCAAATTCATCATGCTTGAGATGAATATTTGAAGAACTTAGAGATTGAATCTTTAAAAAATTCAGCTATAGAAGTTGTAGTACTAGAAGTAAGCTTTCGAAATATGTAATTTATTTTAATACCTAGATGATTAAATTTTATTTTTAATAGGTATTACTAAAACCCATATTTTAAAGTCCTTATTTCAGGACCATACTATGCCCGTGTACGACAAACAAAATTTGACGTAAATGAAACTATTTCTCTAAATCCTTTTGGGAAATGGTATGTAACATAGTTAAGATTGATGAAAATATTTTTTTGTTGAATATACATTTTGAAAATAGTGGGGCTTCTTTACTATAGTGCCAACAACCAAGGTTCAAATCCCCTTGGGGCAGCTCTCTACCATGTCAGAAATTGAGAGCTTTGACCATGACCATTGGTGAAATAGTGGGGATTCTTCCCTCTAGTGCTTACAACCAAGGTTCATATTTTATAAGGGCTTGGCCCTTTGGTGAAATGGTGGTGCTTATTTCTTGTAGTGCCAACAACCAAGGTTCAGATCCCCTTGGGGTAGCTCTCTACCATGTCAAAAATTGAGAGCTTTGACCTTGACCCTTGGTGAAATAGTGGGGTTTCTTTCATGTAGTGCTTACAACCAAGGTTCATATTTTTTGGCTTGACCCTTTGGTGAAATGGTGGGGCTTCTTTTCTGTAGTTCCAACAACCAAGGTTCAGATCCCCTTGGTGTAGCTCTCTACCATGTCAAAAATTGAGAGCTTTGACCTTGACCCTTTTTGAAATAGTGAGGTTTATTGCCTGTAGTGCTTACAACCAAGGTTCATAATTTTTTAGGGCTTGAACCTTTGGTGAAATGGTGGGGATTATTTCCTATAGTACCAACAACCAAGGTTCAAATCCCCTTGGGGTAGCTCTCTACCATGTCAAAAATTGAGAGCTTTAACCTTGACCCTTGGTGAAATAGTGGGGCTTCTTGCCTATAGTTCTTACAAACAAGGTTAATATTAAGAGGGCTTGACCCTTTGGTGAAATGGTGGGGCTTATTTTCTATAGTGCCAACAAACAAGGTTCAAATCCCCTTGGATTATCTCTCTACCATGTCAAAAATATAGAGCTTTGACCTTGACCCTTGGTGAAATAGTGTGGCTTATTGCCTGTAGTGCTTACTTGAACAAGGTTCATATTTTATTTAGGGCTCTACCCTTTTTTGAAATTGTGGGGAATCTTTCCTATAGTTCTAGAAACCAAGTTTGAAATTCCCTTGGGGTAGCTCTCTACCATGTCAAACATTGAGAGCTTTGACCTTGACCCTTGGTGAAATAGTGGGGCTTCTTGCCTGTAGTGCTTACAACCAAGGTTCATATTTTTTTTGGGCTTGACCCTTTGGTGAAATGGTGGGGCTTCTTTCCTATAGTTCCAACAAGCAAGGTTCAAATCCCCTTGGGGTAGCTCTCTACCATGTCAAAAATTAAGAGCTTTGACCTTGACCCTTGGTGAAATAGTGGGGCTTCTTGTTTGTAGTGCTTACAACCAAGGTTCATATTTTTTAGGGCTTGACCCTTTGGTGAAATGGTGGGACTTATTTCTAGTAGTTCCAACAACCAATGTTCAAATACCCTTGGGGTATCTCTCTACCATGTCAAAAATTGAGAGCTTTGACCTTGACCCTTGGTGAAATAGTGGGACTTCTTGCATGTAGTGCATACAACCAAGGTTCATATTTTTTGGGATTTTCCCTTTGATGAAATTGTGGGGCTTATTTCCTATAGTTCTGACAGCCAAGGTTCAAATCCCCTTGGGGTAGCCCTCTACCATGTCAAAAATCGAGAGCTTTGGCCTTGACCCTTGGTGAAATAGTGGGGCTTATTGCCTGTAGTGCTTACAACCAAGGTTCATATTTTTTTAGGGCTTGACCCTTTGGTGAAATGGTGGGGATTCTTGTTTATAGTACCAAAAACCAAGGTTAAAATCCCATTGGGGTAGTTCTCTACCATGTCAAAAATTGAGATCTTTAACCTTGACCCTTGGTGAAATAGTGGGGCTTCTTGCCTATAGTGCTTACAACCAAGGTTCATCTTAAGAGGGATTTACCCTTTAGTGAAATGGTAGGGATTATTTCCTGTAGTGCCAACAACCAAGGTTCAAATCCCCTTGGAGTATCTCTCTAAAATGTCAAAAATTGAGAGCTTTTAACTTGACCCTTGGTGAAATAGTGGTGCTTCTTGCCTATAGTGCTTACATTTTTTCTTAGGATAGAGAATGTGAGGTCGAGGGTTCAACAAGGGCACCAGGGGAAGATGCAGGCTCAGAGAACCAATAGAGGTATTCAAAAAGGGAGAATCTAGAATCAAGATAAAAAGAATTATCATTCTAGCCACGATCGTCATTCTAACACAAAGCATCAAAGGTGTGACCCGCACTTTGCCCAAATCTTTTCAAAATATTTATCAAATTTTTGATATTATCAAATATCTAATAATATCAAACATATGACTAGGCTTGGTATTTTCTTTGGATTTTGGCTTTGCAAAGCCAAACATGGATGGTCAACCCAAATGACGTGCTCACCATATTTCCTCTGATCTTCAGACTTTGACCATGTAGTTGACGAGATTTTTTTCACCCAAAATTGATGAAATAAAAAGGGTTTCTTAAAGAAATTATCCACTTTCCATCAATATAATTTCTTTCAAATTTTGAGTTTAGTAAGTAATTATTAATTATTTTCTAATTGACTTATCTCTAAAGTTCTAATTGATAGACTCATTGAAAAAGAACTATAACTTTCAAATGGTTTAACCTTTTTGAAATCTGAAACATTCATCACATTCTATGCTGTGCCCGCTATAAGAAAAAAAAAGTTTTCAAATCTATAAAGTTTAGAATTAGTTAAGGTGGTCAGACACGAGAGTTTTTTATTTTGAATAAGTTGTAGCAGAAAATTCATAATTAATTATTTTGTTGGTAAAAAATCACACAAAAATATGCCTCACATCCGGGAATGAGTCTACTACTTATATCTACAATCTTGTGAAAATATATCATCATTTGATTATGATTAAGGTGGTCAGACATACACGTACTTTTTATCCTTTTCCTGAAATTTTTGTACTATTGCATTGAAATCTAAAATATTGAACAATTAGATTAATTTTTTTCAGACAAGGGCTAGTAGTTTAGAAACTACATTCAATTTCCTACAGATTCTATTCTTACAACTTTTTCACATGAGGTTGATAAGATGTTCAACTTTTTACGTCAAGTTGACTAACCCTAATTTTCTAATTTTTCATTGCCACTTAAGGCCATAATAAATAAGAGGCATTAACAAAAAAACAAATTTGAAATTGGGAGGGGAGGGCCGAATCCCTACACCATCCCATTTCCTCTACCCATGGGAGGGAATCCACAAGCCGCCACTGTGGATTCACAGTGGGGCTACGCGTGGCCTCCACTGTGAATGCACAGTGGAGCGCATGGTCTCCTCTCCCTGAACCCGCTCGCCATGCCTCCTACACCCTGCTCTGTCATCCCCCATATTAAAATAGTCATGTTCTCCCTTCCTTCACATGCACCACCTTAGCATCCACTATCTTCGACCTTCCAATACCGCTCTCATCCCTCTATTCTGCACTTGAAAACACCTCCCTCAATTGTTTCACTTGGCCAGTCACCTCCTTCGTGCCTTCAGCTCCTCTATTTAGCCACCAAAGTATCACAAACAAATTGTCTTCCTTCTTTGTAACATGATTCATCCTCCCTCTTCCTGATCGCTCGACCCTTGAAACCCTAGCATGATCTACAAGGGTTAGTAAAATAATAATATATTCGGAGGCATATTTTTAAAAAAGAGTTAGAGGTAAGTGTATACTTATAGGCCCTATAAATTGTAGATTTGATTTAATTTCTTTCTTAGGGGATTAGATTTCAAATGGACCCCAAACTAGATTACATTGGAATATATAGTGGATATTGTTGATTTATGGAATATAAATTTATAGAAGGATTTGGAATTTATATTTGAATTAAAGTTTAATTAGTTTTCACATTTTGAATTTAAAATTTATAGTAGGAATAATATTTATAACATTTTAAAATATTATATTCCATCCTATTATGTTTTTAAAATTTGAATTTGAATTTATTTTAATTAGTATTGTAAGGGGATTGGATGTTTTAAAAAACACCTTAAGTATGGACTTAAGGGGTTATAAAATAGAGTATATTAAATTAGGTTTAATTTGTTAGAATTAAATCAATTATTTGAAAATTATAAAACTAAATCATATTAGCATTTATTTAAATACTAAAGTTGAGATTATTTTTTTAATTTAAAAAGATCTAAACTAAATTAAATAGTATAAAAAGATGAATTAGTTTTATTAAGTTAACACATTGCTTTAAGAAAACATCTCAATATGATTAAGTAAATAGTCAACTGAACATTGATTTAATAATCTTTAAAGATGTTTTAAAAGAGGGTTATCTAGAGGGATTAATAATGTTTAAATTATTAAGACCCCTATAACCCTAGTGTTTACTCTAACCTTTGAAGCAGTTTAGAGATCATTATGGATTAGTGTCTAGTGGACTAACTTAGTCAACCTAGTCAACTGAAGTATACTCTAATCCGTCTGAGGTTATCAACTTATAGATATAGACATAATTAATAGTCAACTTATATACGTATGCATGTGCATACATAGTTAATAATAGTCTTGCAGAAAAAAAAATTGTAGGTGTGTTTTGCCCAACTTTTGGGCATAACATATGGATTCAACATAGTATATGTTTAGGGTTACATTTTATATTGTTTATGATTATGGTTCAAAGTTTGAATTAAGGTTTAGAAGTTACTTATATTTAATTAGGGTTTAGTTTTTGTTTACTATTAGTGTTATGACATATTTTGGTTTGTTAATAGGCTTTAATTTGGTTTGACATTCAAATAGGTTTAGGGTTAGGGTCAATTTTGGTTTGGTGGTAGGGTTTAATTTTATTGTTTTATATATAATTTGTTATGATTTAATAAAAAATAAATTCTATTTACATTATGGTTAATTAAAAACTAGCCTTAAATTTTATTCCTAACACCTGACATTATTATTTTTAGATTAATGATTAGGTTATTTTTTTTTTATGTTAGGGTCAGGGTTCAATTTGCTTTAATGTCCAATTATGTTCATTGTTACAATTTAATTAGTTCACTATTAGGGTTATGGTTCAATTTTATTTAGAGTTAGGCTTCAATTTAGTTTAGCCTTAGTGTTGGGATATGATTTGATTTATGATTATGATTCATTAATTTAATGTTTAATTAGATTTATGCTTATGGTTTGATTTGGTATAATGTTATTGATAGGGTTTAAGGTTGTTTAGGAATGGAATTTCTTTTCATTTAGGTTAAGGGTTCAATTCAGTTTAAGTTATGGATTCCATATATCATATGTTTAAGGGTTATTTTTTTATAATATTTATGATTAGGGTTCAATTTGGTTTAATAATAGGGTTAGGGTTGGAGTTAGAGTTTGAATTAAGGTTTAGTGCTTGATTATATTGAATTAGGGTGTGGTTTACTATTAGGGTTTGGTTTACTTTTAGCAAAAATCATAAACCATCTGCTTCATTTTTGTCCAAAACTAAAATCCAATCCATTAAATTTAATTCATGCTGACCTTAATCATGTTGGAAACTACAATTGAGACTATTGTTATGTTTCCTTTGATGTCAAACCTTAAATGGTAAGACAATTGCTATCTTATAAAGTGTCATATCAATTGATTGATGAAGAAGATTTGAAGATCTGGTGTAATGGTTGAGTTATGTGAAACTATAATGGGTACTTGATGAGATCGCACCTTGACAAGGTAATATATATATATATATATATATATATATATATATATATATATATATATATATATCTTAAGTCTAAGTGAAGTTTGGATGACTACAACATTAGTCTTGCTCGAGTTATAAAGAAGAAGATTAAGAAACATAAGTTTAGAACAATTTGTGTCGAGTAGTGCTGAGTGATGCGAGTGTCAATCGAGCACCAATATATGCGGAAATTTTTTTACTATTGACAAAGTATCAATATTTGCCGAGTGTCAGAGAATTACCAAGTTACATAGAGATGACCAAGAAATAGTGCATAGTATTGACCGAGTGTCAGTATTATGACATTTTACGAAAGATTTGAGATCCCATCAGACATAGTTGATTTTCTTGGTATATGTGAAACATATTTAAGATAAGGATCATTGCTGTGGAGAATTAAATGAACATTTAATATATGTTTAACCATTTTTATGTATGGATGCAAGAAGGTGTGTTAGGATGTATTCTACAATATAGATGGAAACGAAATGATGGAAAGATTCATTGGACCTGACGTAAACCTAAGATCTAGGGTGACGATTAAGAAGAAATGGATCAAGCTACCTAATCAGAGAGGTATAATATTAACCTAATTGTAGGTTATGATGAGTGTGTGGTATGTGGTTAATTCAGTTGACTCACAAAATCTAGAATAAGGAAGTGAAGGCTGAAGAGAGTAGTACATGGCTGTACAATGGTGATTTCTTGAAGGATTTCTGAGCAAATAAGAGTGATAGAGATGCCAATGAAAGCCAGTTAGTGAATTATAATTTTAGCTATAATTGGATCTATATTTGCAAAGTGAGTTGTATGTTTTAGATCATAATTTGGTGTTACTTTCTAACCATTATATCACTTACAAAATCCTTTTAAACAAGGTTGACCTAATAGTGATGTTGTTAAATCCTTTAATCAAGGTGACATTATAATTAAATGGTCTAAGCCCTGTAACAAGGCTCACTTCTAACAGAGTGATTAAATCCTTTAACCGGGTTGTCTTTTTACAGAGATCACTTTAGAAGAGTGAAAAATTGGTAGCATGTTAGTGGTGGTTTTTCCCATATTGGGTTTCCATGTTAAATCCTAGCGTCATAATTGTGTGAATTTTATTTGATGTATTGTATTGTTAAGAGTTTTATATTCTGCAAGTTGATGTCAGTTGATTACAGTTGATTACTACAAGTTTATATTGTTGATCATATGGTATAGAGACCGAGTGGATTACTGAGTGGATCTGAGTTGGTTGAAGTGTTGAAATTTCAATTGGCACATCTGGAGCTTGGATAATGGATTTACCCCCCCCTCAGTTATTATAAATCATTCTAACAATTGGTAAATTAGAGCATTGTTGGTGCTTGTAGAGAAAAGTTTGAAGGTACTTGAAGCTAAAGATCAAGATGTATAAAAAGGAGGTAACAAGGCAGAACAAGGGAACTTCCTTGCATGGAAAATTTTGATGAAGCTACACCTAGCTAGTATTTGATATGCTACAAAATAATAGTGCCTACACCTATGATATCTCAACAGATGAAAGAAAAAAAAAATCACAACCAAGCAATGTTAGAGATTGCATCACCCTTAAGCTATCCTAAATTTAAAGATAAAAAATATTGTAAAACTACAAAAGAAATTTGGGATACACAGGAAACTATCTATGGAGGTTATACAAATGTACCGAAAGCTAAATTTGAAATCTTGAGAAGTCAGTTTGATGAAATGAGAATGCAAGATTGTGAAACTATTGTTCAATTGTAGCTGAGTTAAGGAGGTTCTAAATGTTATTAGAGGAGCCAATGGAACTATTAGTGATGATACTATTATTAGCAAGGTACTGAGAACCTTACTTCCTATATATGCTATTAGGGAATTTTCTATACAAGAACTAAGATGTACTCTTGGTAACAACATAACTTTGGAAGGTCTAGTTGGTAGAATCATTACTTTTGAAATATCAAATTTTGATAATTTCACTCCTAACCATGTTGATTCTACATTCAAATCACAATTGACTCTTCATAAATCAAGAAAAAGAAAAGAAAGACATGTGAATAGTGATAGTGACACTTTTGATGAAGATCTTGATGAACTTGAAGCACTTATGGCTAGAAGACTATTGAGAGGAAGAGGAAAATTCAAAGGTAAAATTCCTATAATCTGTTTTTCATGTAACAAAGTTGGCCATATTGCTGCAAGATATCTCGATAGGAATGACAAGGATGAGAGAAGAAAAAGAAAGTATAAAGACAAAAGGGATGACAAAGATTTTAGAAAAAATAAGGAATATAAAGACAAAGGTAATAAATCTTGTTATATTGCTAAAGAAGAAACTGATAGTGAATCTGATAAATCTGATGACAGTGGTATAGAAGTTGTTTATGTAGCTATGCAAGATGATTCTGATGAAGATGAGAAAACTACATTTGTTTATTATATGATTAAAGTGATATATGGATAATTGATAGTGGTTTCTCACATCACATGACTAGTGATAAAAGAAAATTTGAAAGCTTAAACTATTGCAAAAGTGGTAGTGTTAAGTTTGGTAATGACAAACTATTTCCTATGAAAGGAAAAGGATCAATAAAATTGACTGATAAGATCATATGTGATAAAGCCTATTGGGTTGAAGGACTAAACTGTAACTTGTTGAGTGTTTCTCAGTTCAATACTTCTGGATATCAAGTTGAGTTTCATCACATAAAAGCTAAGATATTTGATGGTACTGGTGAACTGATTGGAAGTGGAGAATAGACAAGAGGTGATTTGTTCAATCTAGACTTATCTGATGAGACATGTTTTTTTGCACAATATGATGATATATGGTTATGGCATAAGAGGTTATGTCATGTGAACTTTGACAATTTGGTAAACATTAGTAAGATGAAAAGAGTAAGAGGGTTACCAGGATTAAAGAAACCTGATAATGTTATGTGTAAGAAATGTCAGTTGGGAAAAATGAACAAGTCTAGTTTCAAGAGAAAAAACCTATACTTCTGATGATGTTTTGGAATTGGTTCATACTAACCTTTGTGGACCTATTGGTGTACAAAGCTACCGAGGTGATAAATATTTCATATTGTTTGTTGATGATTACTCTAGAATGATGACTGCAATGTTTCTCAAACAAAAAATTGATGCTTTTAAGTTGTTTAAGTGGTATTTGGAAAAATTTGAAAAAGAGACATGTAAGAATTTGAGATGTCTAAGATCTGACAAAGGAGGTGATTTTATATCAAATGAGTTCAACTTATTCTGCAATGATAAAGGAATTAAAAGATGGATATCGACTCCAATGACTCCCCACAAAATAACATAGCTGGGAGAAGGAATAGATCAATAATGGATTATGCTAGAACACTGATGATAGAAAAGAATGTTACACAAAAGTACTGGACAAAAGTTTTAATTACAACAGTCTATACCTTGAACTAAGTACAAGTCAAGAAAGTACTGATATTATACCTTATGAGTTATGGTATGGTTATCCACCTAATGTAAAATGTTTTAATGTTTTTGGGATAATATGTTATATACTGAAGGACAATAGAAATGGAAAACTTGATGCTAAAAGTGATGAAGGCATATCCCTAGGTTATTCCACTAAGAGAAAAGTGTATAAGTGTTTGAATTCTAATACTAACAAAGTTATAGAAATTCCAAATGTTAGAATTGATAAATATGTAGAAAAGAATGAAGTGAAATGCAAGCAAGAACCTGAAGATTATAGATCTTTAGTTTACATGAACGAAGGAGAGCCCGGTAGTGTGCCTGAACTATAAAAATAAGTTGTCGAACAACAAAATGATGTTGTCAAGCAAAATCAAAAAATGTTGAGATATAGAAAGACATTGCCGAGCATCAGGAGTAGACTTCCAAGGAAGAAGAAGAGAAATAGAATGAACCTTAAATTAACTTTGATGATAAATATAAGGATGAAGAACAAAGCCTACACTAGCAAAGTATGTAAGAAGACATCATAAACTAGATCAAATTATTGGAGATAAAGATTCAAAGGTCATGAAAAGAAGCAAATTGAAAAATGAGACATTTTTATTATGTTAATTTGAGCCAAAATCACTGAAAGTTGCTTTAGGAAATGAAGATTGGATACAAGCCACGGTTGAATAAATTGAACAAATTGAGAAGAACAAAACTTGGACACTAGTACCTAGACCAAAGGACAAAAATGTTATTGAAACAAAGTGGGTATTTAGAAATAAGGTGAATGAACATGGAGAAGTTTAAGAAACAATGCCATATTGATATTCAAAGGTTATGCACAAGAAGAAGGAATTGACTCTAGTGAGATGTTTTCCCCAATTGCAAGATTGGAAGGAGTTAGAAGTCTACTGGATTATGCAGCTTACAAAGGATAAAAAGTATATCAGATGGATGTCAAATCAACATTTTTGAATGGAATACTGAAAGAAGAGGTATACATTGAACAATTTGAATGATTTGTTGATTCAACCAAGAAGAATATGGTTTTCAAGTTATGTTGTATGGATTGAAGCAAGCCCCTAGAGCATGGTTTGCGAGATTGCACAATTACTTAGTCAAGATTGGATTTACAAGGACAAATGACAACAGTAATCTGTACTAAAAGTCTGAGAAAGGTAAAGGGATATTGTTAGCTGAAATATTTGTTGATGATATCATATTTGGAGGACAAGATACTTTATGCCAATTATTTGTAAAAGTGATGCAAACTGAATTTGAGATATCTATATTTGGAGAGATCACATTCTTTGTTGCTTTGCAAGTATATTAGATGAAGAAAGGTATATACATTACTCAATCTAATTATATCAAGGAGATACTAAAGAATTTTGGCATGGAGGACTCCTATGGGTACTGGACAAAAACTATCAAAGACTGATGAGACAGCTGAAGTGAATCAAACCCTGTATAGAACAATGATTTGAAAACTACAATATGTTGTCCACAGTAGACCATATATTGCATTAGTAGTTGGGATTGTTGCAATATTTTCTACAAATCCTAAAGATAGTTAGTTAATGGAAGTGAAAAGGATTATGATATCTTTGAAGGGAACAAAGGACTATGGATTGTATTACAAGAGGAATGAGAAGTTTGAACTAAAAGTTTATATAGATGCGGATTAGGAAGGTAATATTGATGATAGAAAGAGCACAAGTTGTGGTGCATTCTTCTTAGGAAAGAGATTAGTCTCTTGGACAAGAAAGAAACAAGACTATAATTCTCAATCTATAGTAGAGGCTGAATATATCGCAGTGGCATTAAATTGTTCAAACATAGTGTGGATCAAACAATTGTTGAAAGGTACGGAGGAATAAATCACAGACCGATTTGTTATTTTTTGTGATAACACTAGTGATATTAATATGTCAAAGAACCATGTGATGCATACAAAGACTAAGCATATTTCTATCAAGTATCATTACTTGAGAGAAATGGTACAAGATAAAGAAGTAAGACTTGAGTATGTTAATACAAAGGAACTGCTGTCATATATATTTACTAAGGATTCTCATTAATATCTAAGAGGCAAATTAGGGGTGATTCCCATATCTAAGGATACCTGAGATCACATGGAGTGGTTGCATCAAATGTATTACATAGAATATCTGACAAATTGATGCAAAAGGGTGGTCACACTTTAGGAGTCACCTAAAGTTGTGAAGTGTTAAGAAAAAGATGTTGATCATTCATAAGAAAGATGACACAAGGAGCATAGAATTCAGAAACCTAACATAGAGATATCTACATATTGAATATGTATGTCTTTTTCATTGTTGTCAAAGAGGGAGAAATACTTGAGAATACTTGAGAGAAATGTGTAGTAAGTAAAGACACTGTTAGAAATCATAAAAAAGAAGTAGAGAAAATGAAAGAATCTAAGTGTGAGTGCATGAAAGGAATTTACCAAGTTCACCAAGAGAGATAGAGAGGAATTTATTCAAAGTATCAAGCCAAAAGATCACCAAAATGCTCCAAGAACCAAGACAAGAACACAAGGATTTGAAAGGGGAAAAACAAGAAAAACCCCATGTGAAGAATATGACTATGGCATAAGGCCTAAAGAATGAGAGCAATAAGATCAACACAATATTGAGAGAAAGATGAGAATGTGAGGAGAAGTGAGAAAGAAGAGAAGATTATTAGACAAGTGTTTGAGAGGCATCTCTTAAATAGAGATGTGTGGAGGAGTTTGCATGTAACTCCAATCTTCTATGAATTCCACATTCATACTGCGTGTGTGACAAATGTGAGATTCCTCTTAAGGAGGAATATCTAATTTCCTTATTAAAGGAATTAAAAAATAGTGACATGTCCTCCTACTAGGACTAGATGAAAAATATAAATAAGGATACCTTGGTTTATCCTTTAATTACATAGTTTCAACCAAAGAGAGATTAATAACACCCCCCTTTAATCTTTACTTGGGGTATTTACATCAAGGGGTATCAAACCCAAATTTTTATAATGAAATTCAAATTTCTCTCTTGAAAGAGGCTTTGTCAAAATATCTGCAACTTGATCTTCACCCTTGCAATAGATGAGGGATACTTTCTTTTCTTCAATTTGTTCTCTAATGAAGTGGTGGTGGACTGAAATGTGCTTTGACTTTGCATGGTAGAACAGATTCTTTGCCAAGGCTACTGCACTTTGATTGTCACAATATAAAGGTGTAGGGTCATGTTGAGGTAGACCCAAATCTTCAAGAATTACTCTAAGCTGTAAATCTTCTTTAGAGGCATTAGTACAACTTTTTTATTTAGCTTCAGTAGAACATAGTGAAATAGATTGATCTTTTTTACTTTTCCAAGATATAGCACCTGAACCAAGAAAAAAAAATACCCAAAAGTAGATTTCCCATCATTGGGGTCTCCACCTAAATCTAAATCTATAAATCCTTCTAATGTAAAATCAGAATTTGCATCATAAAATAAACCTACATCAAGAGTACCTTAATATATATTAATATTCTCTTAGACATTTTCAAGTGAGTTTTTTGAGGTTTGGACATAAATCTTGAAACTAAACCAACACTAAAAGATATATTAGGTCTAGTGAGAGTTAGCTAATTTAAACTTCCAACAAGTTTCCTATAAGGAGTAGCATCTATCAATGGAGTTTCCATGTCTATCATTAACTTAGTTCCTAATTCACATGGAATTGAAACATGATTAGCATCATTCATATGAAATTTATCAAGAAGATCTTTAGCATATTTACTTTGAGAAATAAAAATACCCTTAGGGGTTTTCCAAATTTGCATTGCTAAGAAATAATGTAGAAGTCCTAAATCAGTCATTTGAAATTTTTGGTTAAGTTGAGACTTAATATCAGAAATTGAATGGTTAGAACTTGAAGTAAGAATCAAATCATCAACATAAAGAATGATAATAATAATATCATTTTCACTATGCTTGATATACAAGTTAGGATCATTTTTACTTCTAGAAAAACCCTGAGAAATAAAGAAAGCATTAATTTTAGAATACCATTCTCTAGGAGATTTTTTTAAACCATAGATAGATTTCTTTAGTTTACATACAAGATGTTCATTACCTTCTTTAATAAAACTAGGAGGTTGAGACATATAAATTTCTTCATGCAAATCACTATTTAAAAAATCACTTTTAACATCCATTTGGTGAATAGGCCAATTCATTTTAGCACCTAAAGAAAGAACTACTTTAAGGGTATGCGCAGGATCATGGTATACTAAGCTATGGCCTTAAGTGACAATGAAAATTTAGAAAATTAGGGTTAGCCAACTTGACGTAAAAAGTTGAACATCTTATCAACCTTATGTGAAAAAGTTGTAAGAATAGAATCTGTAGGAAATTGAATGTAGTTTCTAAACTACTAGCCCTTGTTTGAAAAAAAAATAAAATCTAATTGTTCAATATTTTAGATTTCAATGTAGTAGTACAAAAATTTCAAGAAAAAGATAAAAAGTACGTGTATGTCTGACCACCTTAATCACAATCAAATGATGATATATTTTCACAAGATTCTAAATATAAGTAGTAGACTCATGCCCAGATGTGACGCATATTTTTGTGTAATTTTTTACCAAATAAATAATTAATTATGAATTTTCTGCTACAACTAATTCAAAATTAAAAAACTCTCATGTTTGACCACCTTAGCTAATTATAAACTTTACAAAATTACAAACTTTTTTTTTCTTATAGTAGGCGAAGCATAGAATGTGACGCATGTTTCAGATTTCAAAAAGGTTAAACCGTTTGAAAGTTATGGTTGTTTTTCAATCAGTATGTAAATCAGGACTTTAGAGATATATCAACTAGAAAATAAGTAATAATTACTTACTAAACTCGAATTTTGACATCAATTATATTGATGGAAAGCTGATAACATCTTTAAGAAACTCTTTTTGTTTCATCAATTTTGGGTGAAGAAAAGGTCGTCAGCTACATTGTCTATGTCTGTAGATCAGAGGAAATATGGTGAACACGTCATTTGGGTTGAGCAACCACATTTGGAATTGGAAAGCTAAAACCCAAAGCAACTACCAAGCCTAAGTGTATATCTGATATTATTGTATGTCCAATATTATCTTATTTATGATATTATCATATATCCGATATCTCCCGCCCAAATATAACATTTTGATTTCAAAATTTTATGATTCAGGTTTTTTCAAATTTTCAATTTTATGAGTTTTAGTTTATATATTATAAATTTCATTTGTTTTAATATTAATATTAGATGGTAATATCATTAGTATTGCATAATTATTTAAATATTAGTATGATATAATTGTTTAAATATTAGTATTATATTATTATTTATTTCTCTATTTTATAATAGTATAATATTAGTATTAATTAATTATTAATATTTATAGTATAACAATAATACCTAGGAGAGAGTAGGAACTGGAGAGAGAGGGAGTAGGAACTCTCTCTCTCTCTCTCTCTCTCTCTCAACCCATATATTACCTCCTGCCATGGAACTCTTGCAAAATGATGGCGCATATGGAGAGTCTTGTATTCCTATAAATAGAGAACTGCAGAGCCATGTGAGAATCTATATGTAATTATTTACACACCCAGTTCAGGGTTATAAGAGAAGATTTACTTGAAGCTTATAGGGAGTGTGTGAACCAAATTAGAGGGAGTTACAAGAAAAAATGGGAGTTTGTTAAGCAGAAAGGGTCCTCTGATTTCTAGGTTTATAACTCTGTTGAATATGTGGGGATGAGAGGAGGTAAAGATGGTTTAGAATTTGGTCTTTCATTCAATATTTTGTTTATAGATCAGCTAGTTTATTTCGAAGCCAAAATATCTCAGCTTCAATGTAATTTTGATTGGAAACAAGTATGCAAATGTGATTCTATTGATGATAGTCAGGAGGCAACCATTAATCATGAGCTCAACAAAAAACTGGCCATTATTCAGGGCCCTCCTGGCACTGGAAAAGCATTTACCAGGTTGAAAATTATAAAGGCTTTGCTTCATAAGATTTCAAATTCCTCTGGTCCCATTCTCATAGTGTGCTTTACTAACAGAGCTCTGGATCAATTTTTGGAGGGAATAAATGCATACGAGAAAATTTTAGCAAGGTTACGATCTAGAACTCAGAGCTCAATTCTTAGCAAATGAGATTTGACATTGTGTGTGTATATTTGGGTACCCGATGAGAGAGACACAACACATCAATAAGTCATTGCATTAGTGTAAAAAGGTTAGATAAACATACAAAACCCACTAATATTGACCTATTGCCTTCTAACTAGGAAGAGTATGATTAGTAACATAATAGCCCTCAGATTATGCTACAATCAGTGACATATACGACCTAGCATGAAGGATTTTAGTTTAAAAACAATCTAAAAAGATGAGAAAGTATGCATCCTAGCTTTAAGACTGGAAATGAGAAAAATGGAAAAGCATGAAATATGAAGTGAAATGTGATTCTAAGATTAATCTAACAGTATAAAAATGCATTTTCAATAATAGATGAAGGCTTCTTTGCTCTCAAAAATGGCTTCTATTTATAGAAGAATGAGAGAGAGAGGGGGGACAAGGTGAATTTATGAGTTAAGGGACTCACTAATGGAGGTGTAAGAACCATTAATGCCCAAGGCATTAATAAGGCATGGAGGAGACATAGGCTTAAGGCATCTTCATTAATAAGGAATTAATGAAAGCCTTAAAGAAGCATGGGGAGAGTGTAAGAGGATGGCTTGAGAAGATGGACTTTAAGAAAGTCACGCTTGAGAAAGTGGACTTTCTCAAGTGAGTTGAGTTGTTAATCATTCCTTAATGGAATGTGACAACATTAGGAGGTGGGTTAGGGTAGAATTAGGATTAGGATTAGATTAGCAAGGGTGAATGGGTTGAGAAGGGTTAGAACCCAAGGTAGAAGT
>MU226895.1:6335445-6354182 GCA_018584345.1 Thuja plicata
TGCTTTTTAATAATTAGGGGACTATAGCCATTTTAATTAAATTAAATAGGCTAGGAGAATGGGTTATTTTGCAAGTGGGTGATTGATTTAGGGATTTATTTAATTCCTTTATAATTAAATACTATAGCCATGTTTGAATTTGGTTTGATTTAAATGGTTTGAATTGATTTAAATTTTATGGCTATAATAGTTAATATAAATTAGTGATAAAAATCACCTAGGATATTAAATTGATTCAAAGAATTATGCCAAGTAGTAACAGGGTCATTTGGACATAATCGAGGGTATGATCACACTTAGGGAAAATAGGGTCCATAGTTGGAACAGACCAATTTCAGGTGGTTACATTTGCCCCTCTTTGAATTGATGTGTGAGCAACACATTGATTCAAAGAAAGTTTTTGATTTTGACTTCAGAAAGATTGAGAATCCCGTTCTTGGTTGTCGAATGAAATGTTGATGAGATCAGTCTCGTACTTGATCAAACAAAACTGATAGAATTTATTTTGAACTTGGTTGTCGTCCAAAGATTGATAATACTGATTCTAAACTTGGTTGTCATCCAAAATTTAGTATGAAGCTGCTAGGAGCTTAATAAGAATCTTTTAAAATGAGGGGCACAAGATATTTAGCTTATGAGAACCAAAGATTTCTATCCAACAGTTCTGACTTTAGTCAAGGAAACTGTTATGCCCCTAGTTTGTTTGATAACGAAGTCATTTTTAGTGCAGTTTTGAGAAAAAATTTAATTGATGGTAGTGTGATCATGCCCCCTCAGGAACGAAATCGAAGGAAAAAGAATAAATCCCTTAGTTTGAAAGAATGTAACACTTGCAGGAAGTGATTAGGATAAGAAAGAATGGGGTAGAAGGTGTGTTTGAAAATAAACACACGATTACCAAGTTACGTGAAAATGTGAGTGAGGAGACTAATAAAATGATGTTAGACCAAGATGTATGATGAAATGTGTAGTATTGACCAATGGTTGGAATAAATGGAGCAAATCCACAATTTTCAAAACTGTCACAAAAATGACACTGTGCTGTTGAAAACATCTTAAGCACCTTCAATTTGGTTTCTGAGTGAGCAAAAAGAGAATAGAAATGAATTTTTAGTTGTCCAGGAGGAGTTTCAGAACTCCTAAATGTCTCAAAAGACCCATATAAGCCCCCAAAATTACCATTTCACTATTCATTTTCACTTTTCTCCATAGAAATCCAGAGAGCTCTGCAAAGAAGATGGTAGTCCCTATGAGGAAGCACCGTTTTGAGATGAGCCATCAACATCAGTGTCCAGCCGACTACCCACCGCCGGTAAGTGCTCCATAAACTACCCTGTGAATTTTGCAATGTTCAAATTTATGCATTTTTGTGGCTTTTAGAGCCCTTTCAATATAGGATCGCATCCTGCGAATCATGCGTCGCATCCAGTTTTTCCTGGATCGCATCCAGTTTTTCTAGATTTCTGTGTCGCATCCAAGATTTCCTAGATCACATCCAATTTTAGTGTTTTATCCATTTTTTCAAGGGAAATCCATCAGTGGGTCGCATCCCATTTGCTTAGGATCACACCCCACGTTTAGGATCGCATCTCGTATTTTGGGGATCACATCCGGTAAACGCAGTTGCATCCTATATTTCCAAGATCACATCTGGTAGAAAACTTAGAATTTTCATGTGTTTGACCTGTTTGTGTCTTGTGAACTATGAAATGACTTAGTTGATTAGGAATCTACCCCTGTAATGTAGATAGGAATTTGATGTATAGCCATTGTTGTCCAAAATAGGCCCAGTTTGAGGTAGTCACTTTTCGTGACACTTATCCTGCATGTGTACTTGCATTGTCTGGCCGATTGTCAGATGATGAGTAGATGACCATGATCTGATGTGGATTGTGTTCCTTGATAGGTTTACCTAAGATCAGGGTAAACCATGGGTTGTTGACTTCTCTTGCCGAGAGATGGCATTTAGAGCACAACACCTTTCATCTACCTATTGGAGAGATTACAGTGACACCTGAGGATGTCTGAAGGATATTGCACGTACCGATGGTCGATCATGAGGTACAATTTGAGTTGACAATGGCCGTGGTGATTGGTGCTGCACGAAGATATTTCTAGAATGACACCATAGATCAGAGATATCTATCATCGGACTACATGGTCGATTGTTACGATCGATTATCTATTTATCTAGCAGGTCTGGTAGGCGGCATCCTTATGCTATATAGGGGCTAGCATAGTTTTATGGTCAGTTGGGTAGATATGATCAAGCAGATGGTGACCCACCATCGACGATTTTCCTGGGGGAGCTATATCTTAGCTCACATGTATCAAGAGCTACATGAGATTGTTTACCATTATACCCACAATATGACTGTGGGTATACTTATTCTTTAGATCTAGGCCTGGGAGCACATCCCTGTTACATGAATGATTGTAGATAGGTAGAGGGAACCTAAGCAGCCCTATGTATATATGTATGTAGGCCTTTTACAGCAGCCCCATCTGGGAAAGATTGAGTATTGGTGTCGATTATTTGATGATATGACAAAGGTCGTGTGGTGACCATATCTAGATTGTGAGGTGTGGACCTCGGATGCCCAGTAGGTGCCATTTTTATGTCAGAGTAGATATATTTTTGGCTGGAATAGATACATTATAGAGCGGTTCATCATCACCAGAGTATTGAGGTAGTATGGTCGGCGGTAGGGAAGGACGGAGGACATTGCAGTGTATGCCCAGACCAGAGAGGAGACACCTCTATGGGGTGCATAGTTGACATATGAGACCGCTCATTAGGAGGTCTGGGACATAGTTGTTGTAGACTAGGATCTATGGCTAGATGTAGAGGATGCAGGTGTATCTGATGGTTATGCTACTGAGAGGCTCCAGTACCCATTTCCTCGATTCATTATTCTAGAGGAGATCATTCCTCACATAGAGGAGCCTCTTGATTATGATCCTGATGACCGACCCGTCAGGGGCAGAGGAGGTAGAGAATGGGCTCTTAGGAAACATGGGGGCCGTGATGGTGGGAGAGATGGTGGCAGAGACGGTAGGCGTCCTCCTCCAGATGATGGGCCTGATGGTGATGATAGGGGTGGTGGCAGAGAGGTCGTTGATACAAGGGGTGCTAGTGGTAGTGGAGAGGGTTGGCGTACCTGATTCAGATTCATAGCTCCATAAAGAGATACCAGTTTGCTCCTTCCTAGGGACCAGCAGAGGCAGCGATAGTAGGGACCATCAGATAGGCCACAGGGTCAGGATACAGGTTGAGATGGAGACCCCTTATCTAGATGTGAGAAGGAGAGGGAGCAGCTTTGAGCCTAGATCATAGCATTGGAGGCTAGGGTTACTACTACTGATGCTTTACTAGAAGATAGGGATTTACAGTTGGAGAGACTGAGGGCAAAGAGGGATAGGCAGGGAGAGATGCTCAGAGCCAAGAGAGATGCCCATGCTTGGACAACAATCCATCAGGGACAGAGGGTGACATATTATTATGCCCTATATCACGCAGTAGTTCCAAAGGGGTAGAGAGCACCTTCATTTTCTTGAGTGGCCCAGTAGTCAGAGGGGGCCATGCCTCCTCCAACAGTGCCTTTTGCACCACCTCCTCCTCCTCCTCCTGACCAGGGAGAGGGGGTAGGATAGAGTTGATTTTCTTGTATCATATTTATGAAATGTATAATTTGAGATCATATTTGTATATATGTATCTTGCTGAGATCCCCTCTTTTGTATATTTGGATCCTTCTGAGATTTTTTTTTTAGATGACATTCATACATGTCTATCTGATTCATTTTTTTGGCGCACTGATACATTGATACTCTCTATGCTCACTGATTCACTGATTCTCTTTATGCTCACTAATTCACTAATACTCTTTATATTTGATCTGTACCATGTTATGATGATTATATATCTGATGCAGCTTCTTGATTCTGACATGTTTCATGAGTTCATTTTTCTTTCATAGATGTGGTAAATGTATCGTTTGCACATATGATGATATGTCGGTCTCTTGATGAGTTAGTTTTTAGATGATAACATCATTTTATAGTTGGATGTGATGAGATATTACTGATATAAACATGTTTGAAATGATACTCATGTGAAAATGCAAATGTATGTTTCTTTTGACTTTTTGGTTATGCAAAAATAGATGTATGGATGCATTTTAGGATGAAAAAGTAAAAATGCAATACATGGATGCTTTATTTTTGTATTTTCTTGTTTCTTCTTTTCAATGAATGCAAAATGTATGTTATGGATGTGCAACAATATTTGATATCAGTAATGTAGATGATGTAATTAACTTGATTATTAGAAGAAGATAGAAACCATTTTTGAGTACAAAATTCCTTATGCTATTATGTCTTTTATAAATGCACCATGCAATCTCTAAATGCAGCTATATGCAGACTCTTAGGAATTGTCATTGATTAGTAGATATTTGCAACATGTTTATCATCATTGGGCACTTTTTGGAATGGACCACCTGATAGTATAATCATCACTAATACCCACTGATATTATGATAATATGAATACTATGTTTTATTGAAATGTTAGAAATAGACTTAGGCATCAAGGCATAGAAGCCAGGATAACAAAATAGTCACCTTCCTTTTAATATACCAGATTTTGATTAGGGCAAGATATTGGACCCGTAATGACCATGAAAATTCATATCCTTGGGTACATTATGATTCGTATACCTTAGTGAGAATCTAGACCAGAAAATAGATAAGGAAATCATTTCAACCTCACCGTAGTTTACACATAACGATGATCGAGATATATGCGGCTATCCACCCATAGTGGTAGCTCTTACCATAAACATCTGAGTTAGGTGAAATTTATAGGATCATTTGAAACAATCACCATACACATAAATCAAGAAAACATTATGCCCCCTATCCTTGTGACTCTTTGTCTTTGTGCAGACGTCATTGAGTAACTAAGAAGACATAGTAAATCATCAATTGTGAATCAATCAAATAAAATTTATAATTACTTAGATGCCCCTAGTTGAAAACATCATTAGGACATTTAAAGAATTATAATCAAATGTATATCAAACTGTGTGTTTAAGTAGTACCTGTTCATTCATATGTCAAACATAGTAAAGATTCATCAATCATAAAATTAAGCAATATGGTGTTCCATGTCTCTGCATTGATAGGATAATTCATTCATGTTTGCGATCTAGTATAGCCTTGTAGGAATGCTGTGAATGTAAATGTCATGTCCCATGTTATGAAAAGACACCCTTGTTTTTGGAAGTGACATTGTTTGGCATGTATCAACAAACATTGCATTTGTGAGGCAAACCATTCTAGAGCAACTTAGCAACCATAACCTACCATACTAGCAAAGATGCCCCCAGTGCAGAATGACTTATTCCTAAGATGTAAAGATAGGCAAATCCTAAGCAAGGATAAGATAGTCATCTAGGATAGTGAAGTCAGCGTATGAGCACAGGAAAAATTATGAAGGCCTTGTATTAGTAGTGCATTGATTGACAGAGCGCAGAACACAAGTGACGCATGATTGCCAGGTTTTCACCACTTGGCAAGATCTTCTTGTTTCTTTTTGCTACCAAAATGCCTGTTTTACTAGGTGCTCATCAAAGCACTTTTCTCTTTTTCAAATTTTTTTGCTATTTTTTCTATTTTTGAATGTTTTTGTAGTATCAAGGCACCTATTTACTAGGTTTTCACCTAGGATACCCTTTTCTGAAAGACCTTTTCCACTATTTTTGGATTTCTTCAGGATCAATTTTCTAAATGTTTTTGGTGTTTTGCAAGAACTATTTGCTGTATAGGCTCTGCTAGCCAAACATTAAGCATAGAACCGCTTCAAATGTAGAGTGTTGATAGGATCTGGAAGAACGTCTTCTTCAGGTGTAGCTAACTGATAAGCTCCATTCCCAAAAGTAGCAGTGATAACATAAGGTCCCAACCAGTTTGGTTCAAACTTTCCTTTCTGCTCCTTGTTAGGCTGGTTCTTAGGATTCTCCTTGAGGATGAGATATCCTACTTAAAATTTGTGTGGTTTTACCTTTTTGTTGTAACCTTTGGACATACGTGCTTGATATACTTTGAGGTGATCGAATGCTTGTTGTCTGCGCTCATCTAGTAGGTCTAAAAAATTCACCCTATCTATGCAGTATTTCTCATCAGTAACAAGACCTTGTAAAGATATTCGCAAAGATGGGATTTCAACCTCAATAGGTAGTACTGCCTCAGTGCCATAGAATAGAGAAAATGGCGTGGCTCTAGTTGGTGTTCGGATGCTTGTTCTATAGGCCCATACTGCCAGATTTAGTTGTAGGTGCCAGTCTCTGCCAAACTTGCTTACAGTTATGTGTAGAATCTTGAGAATATTCTTTCTTGATGCCTCAGCCTGTCCATTACCTTGAGGATAATAGATTGAGGAGAAATGTTGAGTAATATGGAACTGTTCACAAAGGTCATCAATATATTGATTTATAAATTGGCCCCCATTGTCTATTACAATTGAAGAGGGTATCCCATATCTACAAATAATGTAGTTCAGAACGAACATAGCCACCTGTTTGTCAGTGGCTTTGATTAGCGGCACAACTTTGACCCACTTCATGAAATACTCAGTGGCTGTAATGATAAACTTGTGTCCATTTGAGGAGTTGGGATATATTTGTCCAACCAAGTCAAAGGCCCATTGCTGAAATGGCCAATGTGTTATGAAAGGTATCAGTTCTTTGGCAGGAGCATGGATAAGGTTTCCATGTGTCTGGCATTTACGACATGCTTTTGAAAATTGAATAGCATATTTCTCCATGGTAGGCCAATAATAGCCTACTCTGAGCAGTTTCTAAGCTAATGAAAAGCCATTCGAGTGTGATCCACATATACCTTCATGGACATCTTTTAATGCTAGATCAGACTCTTTGAGTTCTAAACACCGAAGAAGTGTACCGTCGAGACCGCGTCAATATAGGTTGTTAGTTATGAGGACGTAATGCGATGTTCTCCTAATCAGGGATCTTTTCTCATTTCTAGATAGATTGGCGGGAATGGTTTGGTTGGAAAGGTAAGTAATGATACTGGCATACCAAGATTGATTTGGGGTATTCAAGGTACATATAATCTGGTATTCAGGGTTAGCAAAGGCAGGATAGGATATTTCTTCCACCAAGAAGTCATAGCAAAATTGATGCTCCTCTAGTTGTAACATGGATGCAAAGGTAGCCATAGTATCTGCAGCTTTGTTTTCTGATCTTGGTATATGTTGGAAGGTGTCGAAGACAAAGTATTTCTTCAGATCATCAACTAGTTGCTTGTAGGGCATTAAATTTTCATCTTTTGTTTGATACTCCCCATTGACTTGATTGATAATTAGTTGGGAGTCACCATACATGTGTAACTCAATGATATTCCATTCCATAGCTAGCTTGAGGCCGTTGACCAATGCTTCATACTCTGAGATATTGTTGGTGCATGGAAACATCAATTTGTAAGATTTGGGAATCTTGTATCCTTATGGAGTTATGAAGAGGACCCCTACTCCAGATCCTTGTTGAGTAAATGAACTATCAAAGTACATCTTCCATGGATGTTCAGTGAGATGCATGATTGTTTCATTAGGGAATTCAATTAGTAATGGTTCATCATCTTGGAGCGGTGAATCAGCCAATTGATCTGCAAGTACCTGTCTTTGATAACTCTCTGTTCTACATACTCAATGTCAAACTCACTGAGAATTAGGACCCACTTTGCTAAATGTCCTGTTAGTGTTGTTCTGCTCAAAAGATACTTTAAAGGATCAATATTAGCAATGAGCTTCACTATATGAGAGAGCATGTAGTGTCTTAATTTTTTTGATGCAAAGACGACTGCTAAGCATGCTTTTTCAATAATGCTATAATTGAGCTCATAAGTGACTAGTGTTCTACTAATGTAGTTGATAGCTCATTTTTTCTTTGTTTCATCTTCTTGTGCTAGTAATACTCCTAGGGATGTAGTTGTAGATGAAATGTATAGGAGTAGGGGTTTTCCATGAATAGGTGTCATAAGAATAGGTGGAGCAGCTAGGTACCCCTTTAATTCTCTGAAGTTTGCTTCACAGTGTTCATCTTGTTTGAAGGTAACCCCTTTATGTAGTAGCTTAGTAAAGGGTTGTGCCCTATTTGCAAGTTGGGACATGAATCTCATGATAGACTAAAGTCTCCCTTGTAGCATCCTCATTTGACTGATGTTACATGGAGGAGCCATCTCTAGAATAGCCTTTACCTTTGCAGGATCTACCTCGATTCCCTTGGTGGATACTATGAATCCTAGGAGCTTCCCTGATTGGACCCCAAAGGCACATTTCTTTGGATTGAGCCTGAGTTGGAACTATTCCATTTGATCCAATATATTTATTAGGTTAGCGATGTGAGTAACTCTATCCTTGGATTTAGCTAATGTGTCATCGACATAGTCCTCCATGTTCTTGTGCATCATGTCATGGAATATTGTTGTCATAGATCTTTGATATGTTGCACTAGTGTTCTTTAACCCAAAAGGCATGACATTCCAGCAAAAGGTGCCCCATGCGCATGTGAATGCAATTTTCTCTTGATCCTCAGGGGCTATCTTGATTTGATTATAGCAGGAGAATCCATCCATTAATGAATACATCTGAAATCCTACTGTAAGATCTATGATCATGTCAATGTTTGGTAGAGGGAAGTCATCCTTCGGACATGCTTTGTTTAGGTCTCTGAAGTCTGTACAGATCCTGATAGATTTATCAGATTTAGAAATGGAGACCACATTGGAGATCCACGCTGTATAGGCAATGACTCAAATAAATCCAGCTTTCAACAACTTTTCTAGTTTTGCCTTTACCAATAATGCAACATGAGGATGCATTTTGCTAAGTTTTTGTTTTATGGGCTTGATCCTAGGAGCTATAGATAAGTGGTGCATGATGAGATTAGGATCTAGCCCTGGCATATCAGTGTAAGACCATGCAAAGTTGATCTTCTTCTCCTTCAGGAACTCTATGAACTATACCTTCTCTTCTTCTGATAAAGATTATGCCAGATGAACTATTTGAGGATTTTCAATGGTGCCCAAGTTTACTGGTTGTGTTGGTTCAATGAATACTGATGATATTTCCTGAAAGTGTTCAGGGAGGATATCAACAGTCTCATCCTTTGGTGCCTCTGAGAGGTTTTCACCATTGGATACATCTTTTTTCTTTACTATTTTGGGATCTGATACTGCCACAGAGTGGTTTTCACCATCAATCCACTTTTTCTTTTTATTTTTCAGTTTGTGACTAAGAAACTTGATATCCTCCTGTGACATGTTCTCGCTCCTTGCCTTGGTAGAAGAAGGGTAAGGTTCATAAGTATTGAGATAACAAGCTAGGGAGTGGTCATTAGAAAAGTCTAGGATAGGAGTAGGATTTGTTTCAGTCCAATCAATTAGGTCGGGATGTACCAATGATAGGGAGTTAGATTCTGGAAAGGACATCATCGTGTTAGCATTAAGACCATTAACCAACATGACATGGTCTGTTAAGTTAATTTCTTCAATATTTAGATCAATAAGAGTGAGGTCATCATTAAAAGGGTCGTTGTGTGTCATATGTGGACCAAACTCTAGTGACTCTTCAGTAGAAGTCTCATCATCATCTCTCCGTAAAAGGAGGCTTCTTGCTTGTAGCCTATGAAATTCTTCTAGACTTTTGTATTCACCAGTGTCTCCATCAATGATCGGGGGAATGAACTCTTCTTCTGCTTTAGGAGGATCAGTATCATTGAGAGGAGTGTCAGATCATTTGCTAGGAGCTGAGGGAGCTGCAAACATGTGAATTGTATCTATTCCAATATCTTCAAAGGCAATAGATAGCCAATCGCATTCATAGTCATGAGAATCTATGATATCATCATCAAATCTGTTTAAATATTCAGCAATGTTTATCTGATGTACTCGATTAGCTGCTTATAGATCAAAGTGGGGTAGATTGAGGACATGTGAAATTGTGACCAATTCCCCCAGTTAGGATGTAGATTTTTTGGCCGGGGTATCTCTTGAGTGATTGTTGCTATGGTGTCTCCTACCTCTTGAATGGGAGGTTGTGCTAGCAAAGGAGTGTGAAGATCCTGTGGTACCTCAAAGCTAGGTACATAGCATTCTCCTTGGTAGTTGGGGTCCTGTGTGCCAATATGTAACAATGCTTCATAGGACCATTGCTCTAGTTCATCTATTTCATCACTCCCTTTATCTGAGTGTGGACTCTCTATTGGGGCGGGTTTATCATTTTTAGTATTAAAACCCAGTCCAGTCTTATCTCTGGTGTTGCAGAATTCCATGGGTATAGGTTCAATGATGCCTCATCCTGTGTCATTTAGAGGTCCCTTTCCTTTGTAACCCATTTGTGTAAGGAAATCATATCCCTTTCCATACTGCTCTAGGGATATCTTCACATGTTTGACCTCAGATTCCACTGGTTCTCCCTTGTAAAGACAATCTAGGACTGCCTGTTCTTCTGTGTTATCTAAAGAAGATGTGGATGCCTTTATCATGCCGGTTGCCTTGTGTACTTCTGGCTCTTTGGATGCTACAGTTATGAATGTTGATGAAGGTTTTCCATAGGATCTCGATGAAACTGGAAGGTCTGTCAGTGATGGAGTCAGGTCCAGCTTGTACTCTCCCATACCTGTTTCTTCAAGTTTCAAGGTCTTGCTGAAACTCTTCATAACCATGTCCTTGGTAGTTTCAGGAGCAATTGCATTCATAGCTTCTTTGTTGTGTGGGATCATACTACCTGCTTTGATATTGTTGCAAGTGTAGTTAGCATCTGTAGGAACCGTTACTTCCACCCCATTATGTGGGAATTTTATGCATTAGTGATAAGTGGATGGTACAACTTGCATCTCATAAATCCATGGTCTGTCTAGTAGAATATTGTAGGCCAATGGTAAATCCAGAACTTGACATATGACATTCCTCTCAATTGGTCTGACTCTGATAGGTAGAGCAATAAGACCTCTGGAGGATCTTTCTTCCTCATCATAGGCTTTGATGGTTATCTTGTTTCTAGTGTCAATTGTTTGTTTTGAGAGACCTAGTCTCCTGATTAGATCTAATGTACAGATATTCAATCCTACGCCTCCATCTATCAATACGCGTCTAACATAGGATTTATAAATAAGGACTTCGATATGGAGGGGTTGATTGTGTGGATGGGTCAATGACTTGTCATCCTCTTTAGAAAAGGAGAGGTAGTGTGGCGCTGAGATGTGATTGACCATCACTTGAAATTTGTCTATATCGATATCTTTTGGAACATTAGCAGTGTGTAGAGCTTGTTCTAAGATCCCTCTATGTACCATGGATATTTTGAGCAATTCAAAAATAGAAATTTTGGCAGAGGTTCGTTGCAATTGGTCTACCAAGTCATATTTTGCTCCAGGGACTGTGACCATGTGTTTTGCTACTGGTTTAGGAATAGTTACAATAGGAACCTTGGATGTTGACGTTGATGTCAGTTTTGGAGATCCTTTTATTGTAACCTGTGCTTGGCTCTGTGTTACAGCATTTGAGTAGGAGGAGGCACCTTTAATCGTGATCACATTGATGGATTCAATTTTAATGTTAAGCATATTAATCACATTGTCACTTTTGGAATAGGTGTAGTTTACTTCATTACCCTTCCCTTTGGATGTTTCTCCTTGATTGTAATTAGGAAAGGGTTTGTTGAATGCTGAATGATCCTCATTGGTAGTATGCCCATCTACTTTGATCTTACCTCCTTCGATGAGGTCCTAGATGACATGCTTAAGTTTGAGACAATTATTAGTCTTGTGTCCCTTGTTTTTGTGGAAGACACAATAGGAGTTATCATCCCACCACCAGGGCTTGACCATTGGTTCCCACAGTTTAGAATCAGAAATTGTAAGAACTTTGTTATCCACCAATATTTTCAAAATGGTCCCAAGAGTCTCCCCCAAAGGAGTGAATGTTCTTTGGGGTTTTGAAGTCCATGTTCGTTCTTTGTTGTTATCATTGTTCGCTTTGGGAACGGGAGGTGTTACCTTAGCCTCTTTGCTTTTTTGCATGCCATTGGTTAAATTGAATGCCTCAGGTTTAGGATTAATGATAGAGGCATCAACCACTCCATCATTAACAAAATTTTTGTTTTGTTTCCACCATTTAGGCTTGGAGTTGGAGTTGTTTCTTTTGTTTTCATTTTGAAGGGTGATTTCTCCTCTTTTAACCATGACTTCTTCAATACGGAGGGCATTTTTAATCATTCTGTCGAAGCTAGGAGAGTCTTGCATTTGTAGAGCATAGATCAATTTAGACACTAGATTATTAACAAAGGTTTCCATCTTCTCTATTTTGGGAATGACCCTTGAATATCATGCAAAAATCTTCCTCCTTTGTAGGAAGTGTGTGAATGATTCTCCAATTAGTTGTTTGGTGTTACATAGATACATCATAGTTATGTCATGTTGGATGTTGTAGGAGTAATGTTGAATGAACCTTTGGATTAAATCCTCAAATGTCTTGACCTTAGGGTTTAGTTTTGAGAACCATTCCATGGCATTACCTCCTAGACTTCCGGGAAATAGTCGCATGAGGTATGTGGGGTCGTGCATGTACTCGATGCTGAGAGCACAAAATTCCCTTAGATGGTCATGGGGGTCAGTTTCTCCAGTGTACTTGTCATACTTTGGCCTTGCCACATTGGGAGGAAATGAGACCATAGTGATACTTTTTTCAAAAGGAAAAGGACAAATGGCGTCCAAAGAATATTTTGTTTTGGGTTTCTCTTTCTCCTGTTTGAGATTGGTGAGCTCCGTTTGCATTAGATTAAGCTATTTGGTGAGAATAGGTATCGGGTTTGGTACCTCCTTTTCTTTGAGATTTTCCACATTATAATCCTTGGGTAACTTGACACCTGAGGATGCTAGATGGATGAAGTATTTTTCTTTATCATCACCAATTATTCGTTCCAATAGCTTGTGGATCCGTTTACTTTGTTTGATTTTTTCATATTCATCTTCAAGGATCTCTTCTTCACTGTCTGATCCAAACAAATTATGTTGAAACTTGGGTCTTTCTTCCTCTTCTGTGCCTTTGGATTGTGTGTGTTTTCCATCATTATAACCCTCAAAAGCCTTACTCCATTCGTTAGTTTTGTTATCCATTTGAGGGGGATCAAGAAGGGAACTGCAAGATGTTTTTCCTTGAAAGTGTGGTGTTATAGGAGGCCCTTTCGATCCTTTATTTGTGTACTAGTTGCGTCTTGTGTTAACCATGAAGTTTGTTTCTCAACTTTGTTAACGTTTCCCAATATTGCAAGTAAGGATTTCAGATCGTTCAAGCGGGCATGTCTAGGTAAAAGTAACTATTTGTTGTTGGTGGATGTAAATGATTCTAGCGTCAGAGGGTTAGAATACCCTGATAGTGAGCTGGGAACCAAGTTGTTGATAGAAAATGGGTAGACCACATGTATTGAACTAATCGTGAAAGATTGACTAAGCATGCAAGGTAGATGTTTCGAAAGCATTTTTGAAAATACAATAGGGAAACCAGAAGAGACAATAGGAACCAGCTAAAGAGAAAAAAGGGTATCCTAATCAACTGAGACTTCCTAAGAAAAACTTCTACAAGTACCCACTGTCCTGAATACGAGCTCCCAGATATGAGCCTACGATGGTACCAGATGCGATCCTAGAATCTGGATGTGACTTCTTGCTGACCAAATGCGATCCTAAATACCAAATGCAATCCTAAACATTGCATGTGACTTGGGAAATATAGGATGCAATATTATGATGTCTTTGCCAGTTTTGGTCAGTTCTGAAAAGTTCATTTTTGAAGTGCATGAAGTTGTTTGTTTCCAGATTGTGTCAAGAGGGGTCGTAATGTGTGAAAAAAACTTGTACTCCAGGGTTTGAAATTTTTTGATTGTTTTGAGGAGCTTATCTTTTTAATGCTCTTTTGAACACATCAAATAGTTTTGCATTGTTTAAGAGGGTGAAACAAACACTCATCTTTTCCTATTCTCTAGGCGGAGGATGAAAATATTTGCTTGTTGACTCAGGTACACACTCAAATGCTAATCAGAATACAACCATCACCAAGCACACAATGGCTCCAGTCATGATGTTGTATTAGCCGACTCCAAACACAAGTGAGGGCACAATATGACGAGTGTCTTGGGGAAATTACTTTTTGCCTTGCACAAAGATTATCACCCTTTCAGGGATGAATTGAGAATTCTTTCAGTTGAAGTTGTTGTAGATTATTGGGCAATCCATTCGAAAC
Organism: Thuja plicata; assembly: GCA_018584345.1. Lineage (NCBI taxonomy): Eukaryota > Viridiplantae > Streptophyta > Pinopsida > Cupressales > Cupressaceae > Thuja > Thuja plicata. Next base: position 6,349,766 of record MU226895.1, read on the forward strand.
TGTCCCCCATAGAATTGCACTAGGCAAAATTCAGGCATATAGCCCTATGAGTACCTGAATATATGTAGTCTCACAAGAAAGATTCAATCGGCTCCGGTCTACATATACCCAGATATGTTCAAGGAATGATGTTGAAATTTCAAGAACAAAACCAGTTCCATCTTTCGAGGCTTTAGCCTACGAGGAAGAAACTATTTATAGTGAGTTGGAAGGGTTGGCGTAAAACCTGTCCTCACTTGGGTCATTCCCAGGAGAATTTTTCCTCAACCGGTAGGCCCTCTACTATTTAAATATATGGTAACCAGGATTGGCGAGCTTTGGATGTCTGGATTTCTGATTCTTCCAAAGAAGAAGAGCATACTCTCCTAATCTAAGCCATTTTCTCCCAAAAAACTTAAAGCAAAGTTCATTCCTTCAAGCTATGTTGAGCTTGATTTAGTTGTTCCTATTTTAAAGAAAACAAGATGCTTGAAAGGGAAAGTTTGCCTTGTTCAATTAACCACAATATTTAATGATTTATTTTGTTCAATTTCTGATTCCAAAAGAAAATTATACGATTGAACTTGTTCTTTGGACCGCAATATTTAGTGCTTTGTGTTGTTCATTTATTGTTTCCAAATTTAGATGATGATTTTGCTTGTTCATTTACCCCCAATTTCATCACAAATGATAAGACAACGTCTGACTTTCTGATTTTCCTCAAGAGGAAAAGAGCATATTATCTGGTTGTTTTAGCAAGTGGAGAAATGGTCTTAAGCTTGGAAAGCAAGTAAATAGAAGTCAAGATGGGGGTTTGGAAACCTACAAAATTGAGTTAGTATTTTTTTGGTTCAAATTCCATGAAAATATCCAAAAACAACCTTCAAACACTTGTTAAGCTAAAAAACATCAAAAACACAACTTGTTGAAATGTCAAAGTTAGGCAAACAAAATGCACAAACTTTCTAACCAGATGCGAGCTTAAAATTTTACTGAATGTGAGCTAGCATACTGTATGCGAGCTTCCTTACCAAACACGTTCCCTAGTTGACCAGATGTGAGCCTAAACCAAAAACAATCTGGGAAATCCTAGATGCGAGCCAAGTTTTCTGCAGTGAGATGGCGTATCTGGGATTCGATCCTGAATGACTAAAAATGATCCTGTGACCAAATCCTGAGCATGCAAATTGGCAAAAAAGTGTTAGAAAATGAGGCCAAGTTGGAAATTGGGCCCCACGGTGGGTGCCAAAAATGTGTGTATATATTTGGGTACCTGACAAGAGAGACACAACACATCAATAAGTCATTGCATTAGTGTAAAAAGGTTAGATAAACATACAAAACCCACTAATATTGACCTATTACCTTCTAACTAGGAAGAGTATGATTAGTAACATAATAGCCCTTAGATTATGCTACAATTAGTGACATACGATCTAGCATGAAGGATTTTAGTTTAAACACAAGCTAAAAAGATGAGAAAGTATGCATCCTAGCTTTAAGACTGGAAATGAGAACGATGCAAAAGCATGAAATATGAAATGAAATGTGATTCTAAGATTAATCTAACAGCATAACAATGCATTTTCAATAGTAGATGAAGGCTTCTTTTCTCTAAAAAATGGCTTCTATTTATAGAAGAATGAGAGAGAGAGAGGGGGAACAAGGTGAATTAATAAGTTAAGGGACTCATTAATGGAGGTGTAAGAACCATTAATGCCGAAGGCATTAATAAGGCATGGAGGAGACATAGGCTTAAGACATCTTCATTAATAAGGCATTAATGAAAGCCTTAAAGAAGCATGGGGAGAGTGTAAGAGGATGGCTTGAGAAGATGGACTTTAAGAAAGCCAAGCTTGAGAAAGTGGACTTTCTCAAGTGGGTTGAGTTGTTAATCATTCCTTAATGGAATGTGACAACATTAGGAGGTGGGTTAGGGTAGAATTAGGATTAGGATTAGATTAACAAGGGTGAATGGGTTGAGAAGGGTTAGAACCTAGGGTAGAAGTGGTTGAGATAGGTTAGGTTGGGGTTTAAGGGAATGTTAATTAAATGAATGAAACTTATTTAATTCATTCAAAAAATATAGAAATTAATTATTTAAACAATTTAATTGCTTTTTAATAATTAGGGGACTATAGCCATTTTAATTAAATTAAATAGGCTAGGGGAATGGGTTATTTTGCAAGTGGGTGATTGATTTAGGGATTTATTTAATTCCTTTATAATTAAATACTATAGCCATGTTTGAATTTGGTTTGATTTAAATGGTTTGAATGGATTTAAATTATATGGCTATAATAGTTAATATAAATTAGTGATAAAAATCACCTAGGATATTAAATTGATTCAAAGAATTATGCCAAGTAATAACAGGGTCGTTTCGACATAATCGAGGGTATGATCACACTTAGGGAAAATAGGGTCCATAGTTGGAACAGACCAACTTCAGGTGGTTACAGACATCATATTGTTTTCTTTGGTATAAGAAATGTTGAATTCCTAATTTGAATGTAAAAACATAAAAAAATATAGGATTTCTCAACATTCCAAACAGAACTTGTGTTGCCCTTTTTAGGGCTAGAATTGGTTTGTATGTCTTTGGAAATGCCAAGCTATTCTCAAACAATTCTCCAATGTGGAGTGATATCATAAATCATTTTACATATAATGGGTATGTTGGTAATGGAAAACCACTACATTGTCCTAAACATCCAGATGATGCTGGACATGTTGTTACCAAATCTCATGATTTAAGGAGGTATGGCGATGGAAGTATGAGCTTTTGTACCAGGAAGTGTTTTAATGTGTTGCAAGGGGTCATGGGGTCTTTCTAGGTGTCCTAATGCATGATAAGGCATACTAGGACCCCCAAGAAGACCCCATGACCCCTTTCAACACATTTGAATTCTCAAGTGTGCCCCAAGGGGTCCTACGACCCCTTAGGACACACTTGAGTGTTCTAATGTGTCGAAAGGGGTCATGAGGACTTCCTAGGGGTCCTAGTATGCCTTATCATGTGTTAAGACCCCTAGGAAGTCCCCATGAACCCTTTTGACATATTTCAACACTCAAGTGTGTTCCAAGAGGTCGTAGGACCCCTTAGGACACACTTGAGTGTTCTAATGTGTCGAAAGGGGTCATGGGGACTTCCTAGGGGTCCTAGTATGCTTTATCACGTGTTAGGACCCCTAGGAAGTCACCATTGCCCCTTTTGACCCATTGGAACCATCAAGTGTGTCCCAAGAGTCCTACTCCTACTGCTCCAATTGTTACCAATTTGTGCCTCCTAAATACTGTAAAGATTACCATGTACATGTTTTTTATACAAACTTCGCGGGGTGAAGGAATAAAATGAAATAATTAGGGCAGAGGGTAAGAAACAATTTGGAATTACTAAAAATCTATGATAAGAGATGAGATTATTGCGAGAAGAGGGGGAAAATCAACTGGGTCAAATTATCCAAGCCCTGAGATAGCAATTGGGAACAATTCAAAGAATGCAAAAACAGATTGCAATCTTGTGTGTAGAGGAAGTGAAACAAAGTGAGAGTGTAGAAGAGGAGATTAGGTTTCTATGAGAAATATCAGCTGAAACATTGGCTAATCTAGATGTCACCCTCTGTGCTTCTGATGGCTAAAAATTTCAAATGCATTCTCTCATTCTCATGAGTGCTCTTTTCATTTTTCCCTAGTTTTAACATTCCTAAGGGTCAAGTGTGTTCCAAGGGGTCGTAGGACACATTGGAATGCTCAAGTGTGTCTCCATGGCCCCTTTCCACACATTAGAATGCTCAAGTGTGTCAAAAGTATTCCTACAACCCATTAGGACACACTTGAGTGTTCTAATATGTCAAAAGGGGTCATGGGGACTTTCTAGGGGTCCTAATGCGTGATAAGGCATACTAGGACCCCTAGGAAGTCCCCATGATCCCTTTTGACACTTTTGAATGCTCAAGTGTGTCATAAGGGGTTGTAGGACCCTTTAAGACACACTTGAGTGTTTTAATGTGTTGAAAGGGGTCATGGGGTCTTCCTAGGGGTCCTAGTATGCCTTATCACGCATTAGGACCCCTAGGAAGACCCCATGACCCCTTTTGACACATTTGAATGATCAAGTGTGTCCTAAGGGGTTGTAGGACTTCTTGGGACACACTTGAGAATTCAAATGGGTTGAAAGGGGTCATGGGGTCTTTCTAGGGGTTCTAGTATGCTTTATCACATGTTAGGACCCCTAGGAAGAGCCCATGACCCCTTTTGACTTGAGTGTTGAAATGTGTCAAAAGGGGTCATGGGTACTTCCTAGTGGTCCTAACACATGATAAGGCATATTAGGACCCCTAGGAAGTGCCCATGACCCCTTTAAAAATATTAAAACACTCAAGTGTGTCCTAAGGGGTCATACGACCCCTTGGGACACACTTGAGTGTTGAAATGT
>MU226895.1:6361603-6386797 GCA_018584345.1 Thuja plicata
TTCTTCACTCCCGTAGCACCAAGAATATTCCGACGCATGTCAGACCGAAGTGTTCCCAAGGTGCACTAAGCCAAATTTGGCAGCAATTTTTGGAGATCCATATCTTGGACATCGTGAGAGATATAAAAGATTTGTGAAGTGAAAAAGGACTATCTTGGGAAGGCCTACAAGCTTATGGCTCAGTTCTATGATTTTCCACTCTGATTCCATTTGGTGACTGGATCTCGGTTGGTGCAAAAAGTGATATTGTTGCTTAGTTTAAAGTTGCTCAATGGTGCATCTTTCAAACCATTTGTCGTGGGACCAAACCATCAGCTCCATTGGCTCCATTTGGCTAGGTAAACACTAGGGGAGACCTTTCTTCACTTGCGTATCACCAAGAACATTTTGGCGCATGTTGGACCGAAGTGTTCCCAAGGTGCACTAAGCCAAATTTGGCAGCGATTTTTGGAGATCCATATCTCAGACCTCGTGAGAGATATCAAAGATCCATGAAGTGCTCAAGGACCATCTTGGGAAGCCCTACAAGCACATGGATCGGTTCTAGGAGATTACACTCTGATTCCATTTGGAGACTAGATCTTGGTTGGTGCAAAAAGTGACATTATTGCTCAGTTGAAAGTTGCTCAATGGTGCATCTTTCAAACCGTTCGTCGTGGGACCAAACCGTCAGCTCCATTGGCTCTAGTTGGCTAGGTAAATGCTAGGGGATACCTTTATTCACTCATGTAGCACCAAGAACATTACGGCGCATGTCAGACCGAAGTGTTCCCAAGGTGCACTAAGCTAAATTTGGCAGCAATTTTTGGAGATCCATATCTTGAACCTCGTGAGAGATATAAAAGATTTGTGAAGTGCACAAGGACCATCTTGGGAAGGCCTAAAATCAAATGGATTGGTTCTAGGAGATTCCACTTTGATTCCATTTGGCGACCAAATCTCGGTTGGTGCAAAAAGTGACATTGTTGCTTAGTTAAAAGTTGCTCAATGGTGCATCTTTCAAACCGTTCGTCGTGGGACCAAACCATCAGCTCTATTAGCTCTAGTTGGCTGGGTAAACTCTAAGGGAGACCTTTATTTTCTCACATAGCACCAAGAACATTCTGGAGCATGTCAGACCAAAGTGTTCCCAAGGTGCACTAAGCCAAATTTGGCAGCAATTTTTGGAGATCCATATCTTGAACCTCGTGAGAGATATCAAAGATCTATGAAGTGCACAAGGACCATCTTGGGAAGGCCTAAAAGCATATGGCTTAGTTCTTTGAGATTCCACTTTGATTCCATTTGGTGACCCGATCTCGGTTGGTGCAAAAAGTGACATTGTTTCTCAGTTGAAAGTTGCTCAATGGTGCATCTTTCAAATTGTTTGTCATGGGACCAAACTGTCAGCTCCATTGGCTCTAGTTGGCCGGGTAAATGTTAAGGGAGACCTTTCTTCACTCACATAGCACCAAGAATATTTTGGCACATGTCAGATTGAAGTGTTCCCAAGGTGCACTAAGCCAAATTTGGCAGTGATTTTTGGAGATCCATATCTCGAACCTCGTGAGAGATATCAAATATCTGTGAAGTGAAAAAGGACCATCTTGGGAAGGTCTACAAGCACATGGATTGGTTCTTGGAGATTCTACTCTGATTCCATTTGATGACTAAATCTTGGTTGGTGTAAAAAGTGATATTGTTGCTCAGTTGAAAGTTGCTCAATGGTGCATCTTTCAAACCGTTCATTGTGGGACCAAACAGTCAGCTCCATTTGCTCTAGTTGGCCAGGAAAATAGTAGGGGAGACCTTTATTTTCTTGCGTAGCACCAAGAATGTTCTGACAAATGTCAGACCAAAGTGTTCCCAAGATGCACTAAGCCAAATTTGGCAGCGATTTTTGGAGATCCATATCTCAGACCTTGTGAGAGATATCAAAGATCTATGAAGTACACAAGGACCATCTTGGGAAGGCCTACAAGCATGTGGCTCAGTTCTGGGAGATTCCACTATGATTCCATTTGGTGACTGGATCTCGGTTGGTACAAAAAGTGACAGTGTTGCTCAGTTGAAAGTTTCTCAATGGTGTATCTTTCAAACCATTCATTGTGGGACCAAACCATCAGCTCCGTCGACTCCAGTTGGCTGGGTAAACACTAGGGGAGACCTTTCTTCACTTGTGTAGCACCAAGAACGCTCTGGCGCATGTCAGACCAAAGTGTTCCCAAGGTGCACTAACTAAAAATGAGATTTCAACCCAACAACTCGAATGAAGGTTTCTAATTCCACAAGAGACCTAATTCAACCATATTCAGAAGGAATCAACTGATTATGGAGTAAAATTCTATGGATTATGCACAAAATACTTGAAATTTTCTAAGAGACCTAGTTCACTATTTTAGGACATCAACGACCTTCCAAAACCCCTAACTCCAAATTTTTTTGAATCACTTGGTAAAAAAATGGGGTTTTCAAAAACCATTTATCAATATTTCCAACATATGCAAAGAAAGAGGTAGGTTGTTTTGGACCATACCCTACTGTTACAACTTTGAGACCTAAAAAATACACAAAAATAGGCAAAATTACAAAGGAACTAGATCAAAAACTTAACCCAAAGACTCCCCCTCTTGCATAGTAGTTAATTATGTCCTAAAAAATTCAAATATGAAATGAATTAGTCTCAGACCCTTGGGAACATCATAAGCCCCAAATTATGGATGAATGAGCGAGTTTGACAGTATTGAAGGGTTGCATGCATGGTGCATGGTTATAACAGAAAAGGATTTGGCCATTGGAGGGTGTGATTTTGTTTTGAATCCATGTTAGGATGGTATAAGGATGGTGAATCATCCATTTATTTGAGGCTATGGTGTTGGGAGGTTGTACATTGACCAAGCCCTACATTTTAGGGGTTGTTGAGAAGTAAATTAGGGATTTTGCACTTAGAGAGGTCTTATAATCAAATTATTTGTAGAATCCATAGTTTGGGATAATTTTATGAATCTGTTGAAAGTCTCAAGGTCTAGGGTGAAGATGCATTAGCAGTTGCTTTGAAAAAGTGGTTGAATTAGCCATCTTAGTTCATTGACACTGGCAAAGTTGAGTAGGATGGTCCAAAACACAAGGGGTCAGTTCTGAGATATGTTAATGAGATTGAAAAAGGGTATTCAGATAGGTGATTGGTTTTAAGATTTGTTTGGAACTATTTTGAGAAAATATTTAAAAACCCTTGATGTTGTACTACTAGGACAATGTATGACTAGATAGATTTGTGAAGGAGACATAATGTCTTGAAGGAAGAGTTTGTGGCTTGGTATATGGGTGAAACAAGTGTGTTGGGGTCCTTAGAGGAGCTAGGATCACCTATGAAAGCAAGGTTGATGGTTGTGGTTGCAGAAGCCTATTGAATGAAGGATGCATAACATGGCGTTTGGAGCATGATTGAATGGTAGGAGTATGAAGAAGTATGAAGAAGCACATTACATTGACTGCAAGGATTACAAACAAAGCATGAAAAGTACTTTTAGATCTATTCAAACATGGTGTAACACCAAAATAATAACTTTAATCAAATGAAAACCAAATCTATAAAGGATCAAAGGTTGTCTTAGTGGGCATGTCACATGTATGAATGAAGGAGATTGAAAACCAAATCAGAGGTTTAGTTATCCCAACATCACAACAATGGAGTCTTTCAAATAAACACATGTAAAATAAATGTTAAATAGAATAATGCATTTGACAAAATATTAATCAATTGCACTCCTATTTACCATGAATTTTGCAATCAACATTTTGGTGCTCTCAAAGGTATAGTGCACCAGATGGCTAATGGAGAATGAAGATATGTAGTATGAAAATAATACATACATACAATGCATGGAAAAATATAATATAAAAATGAACATACATACATAAATACAATGCATGATGTAATGACATAATATAGAAATAATACATACGTACAACACATGCCAAAGATATAATATGGAAATGATACATACATAGTACACATGAAAAAGATAAAATAATCAGAAATGAACATGTAGATATGTATATATAATATAGTTTTGTACAAAATGTGGCACATGCCATCTCCAAAAATTTACAAAATCAGTTCATGTATAGGTTCAATATGGCATACGCCATCTCAAAATGTGCCATATGGCATCTCAACATAAGAAGTTCAACTACAAATGTTTCTAGGACATTCTATTCTACTGGTGGATGATCAAAGTGAAGTCTCTTCGAACTACTCTTTGGCTGTGATGGATCCTGCATTCAAACACAAAAGTGAAACACCAAGTTAGATTACTTAATTTATATGGTTTCTACAAATAATAAATAAAATTTTTAAATCATAGTCAACAATAATAAATATTTTTTTAAAATTGAACTCTCATGTACCTCGCCTCTCGGTCTCCTCATGCAGTTAGGAGACCTAATATATGTCTTTAGTTACAAAGGGACAATGCCACCAATGTCTACTCCGACTTGTATATATATTTGCAAACATGAGATTGATGTAAGACTTATACTATTTAATGTTAAATCCTTGGTAGAAAATACATGTTTTAAATATAACTCAATTAACATCAAAACTTACCTCTGTTGAAATTTCTACAGGAAATGTTAGTTGGGTCATCAGTGATACAAACCCTTGGCGTGGTACCTCCCTCAAACTAGGTGTGAGCTACAAAGTCAAATAGATAATTTTCATACAATCATGACTTGATCATATTAAATATATACTTGATAGTAAACTACACACAAATAAATTTAGAAATATACGTACTGTGGGGATATCACTATGAATTGAGATGCCTGTGACTCTATCATGACGAACCGGTCTCCCGACATCATCAGACACCACCCTCTGTCAAATAAAACATGTAATTAAAAATGAGTACACACAAGTGAAAAGTATACATGTATCCTTAATCAATCTAAAATACTTAATTACCTTCCCCTTGTCAACACTAGACTCTTGAACCCCCTCACATTGCCCTCCAGTGGCAACTGGTGAAACCTGCATTGGTATGTAATAAGATGATCATAAAAATTAGAAAATACATGTATACAATATTATAATAAAAGGAAACCAATGAGTACATTAAAACGTATGTACCATGGAAGTGTCAAGGCCAAATGAAATGGCCAAAAGTGTGGACCCCTCCACGTGTGCCATCTCCTCCTCTATCATCAACTCGACATAAATGAAACATGTATAAAAAACATAAGTGGGCAATCATTATAAGAAAATTCTATTAAAAATACAAATGTTTAAAATTAAATACAATGTAACAAGTTAATTATTTACTCTTACCATAATAGTAGGAGTCCATGGCTCTGTATGCCCCTGATGCACATCTCCATGGGGTGCTTTAGTGCCTGTAGTGTGCTGTGTAGTATTGTCCACCTCGAACACATATTTATATGCATCACTATCATTCAGGGGACCCAAGCACATATTCTTGCAAATAACACAAGTATGAGGCACACAAACATGTGAGCTCATGGAGGATGTGGAAGGGCCAGAAGCATCAGTATGAGGAGGCAACAATGCCGCACTCTTCCTAACAAGTAGATCACTCAAGGCGTGAATGGCTTGAATAGTCTGTGAGCCGGCCTTGATAATAATGTCAGGATGCTGTACAGTGGGAGGTGGTGAAATCTTGGGAGGGGTGACATATGTACAGGATTTCACCCGCTGTGCCCCTGGCCTATCCTGGGGAGCACCTAAGTCCATGCCTTGGTTCTTTCTCATGCTCCAATAATTGACTTTGTGACCAAGCACAAATTCAGCATATAATTTACGAATGAAATAGAATGGGACATCCAAATTTTCTTGGGGTGGTCTATCAAAAACCATCCACCAGCAATCCCAAAAGTTGTCATGTATTACATCATTTGTACACCATTTAATTGACAACTTGGTTTTTTTTAGGGTCCACTTTTAAACTAGTTTTGTGATGAACAAAAATGTTACATATGTCATGTTTTATTATGTTTAGATCCATAACTTTATCGTAGTCAAGCCCATCATCAAATTGGGCGTGCATGGATTCATGCCAAAGAAGTGCAGCATTGTGTTGTTCTGTGAGTTTCTCTATGCTCTCAATAATGGAGTTCAACATGGAAAACATGGGATGCAAGGTGGGGATATTTGTATATGTGTTCTGATATATTATAAGCTGATTTAGATTATCTCCTATGAGATCCTGTATTGGTCGAGGGTTTGAGAACGGTTGGTCTTCTGAAGGCGAGGGATTATTTTGAGGTGATTCTGGATTGTTCACAGACTGAGAGGGAGGGTTTTTGGATTGTTCTGAATCCATTTTTGATTCAAAAACAAAATAGAATAAACAATATAATTTTAACTCTAGTTTATAATCAATTTTAAAAAACAATACACAATATCATATAAAACCTAGTTTTTAAAAAAAAAAAAATTCAAAGCAAAAACAAAAAAAAGAGTGAAACTACAAAATTTCACTTACCTTGTGTACTGTAGATAATCCGATATTAGATAGGTATCTGATATGTGATTTTAGGGGATCAACTTCAACATTTTCACAATGAAAATGTTGAACGCAGCTGCGGGCAACATTATATTATTATTGATGAATATCAGATATCCACTATTATCGGATGTTCGATATTATCGAACATCTCATAATACTTTAGCTTTGGCTTTTGGCTTGGACATGTGTACTGACACCCAGGCCTACTCAAAATTCAACAAACTTTTGGGTGCACTTTTGGACGAGTGAAAAAATGATTTTTTTCACATCGCTAGTTTTTGGCATACCATGATCCTGCATAGATCCGTAATGATAGGCATTTTTGCAACAGGAGAAAAAGTCTCATTATAATTTATTCCTTCAACTTGAGAGAAAAATCTTGCAACTAGTCTAGCTGTAAACTTACTAATTTCATTGTTTGCATTCAACTTAGTTTTATATAACATTCTACATGAACCAAGATTTTTTCCATGAGGTTAAGTAACTAAATCCCAAGTATTATTATAAATTAAACTATCATATTCATCTTGCATAGCGTTTTTTGAATGAGGTTGGTTTTTAGCTTGAGAAAAAGTTTGAGGATCTTTAGAATGCATAAGAGAAGACATCAAAGCATTATTGCAATAATTAAGGCTCCTAGGTTTAAGTCCACCCATTCTAGTAATATAATCATCACCTTCATGAAGTAAACCTTTAAACCATTTAGAATTTCTCTTAGAAGTAATGGAAATATCACTATGAGGAGTAAATTCATCATTTTCATCATCACTATGAGGATTAAATTCATCATCATCATGAACAACATTATCACTATCACGAGCAAAATTATCACTAAGAGGAGTAGAAATATTCTTACCATCATCATCATCATCATCATCTTTTTTAATACTAGTAGGAATAGAAATATGTGCATTAGGAGTAGGGTTTAGAGTAGGAGGTTGGTCCTCCAAGAGATCAATAATACCCCCTTTAAATTCATCATCTTTGAGCTTGGAACAATCATGAACTTCATTTTTTGCAATAAAAACATCTCTTGCAATATGTACCTTGTTAGTAATAGGATCATAAACTCTATAACCTTTAGTAGATTCATCATACCCAACAAAAGTAAAGGAAGAAGATTTAGAATCAAGTTTATGCCTTTTTCATTTAGGTGTGTGAACATAAGCAATAGATCCAAAAAAATTTAAATGTTTTAAATTGGGTTTCCTACCGGACCACACTTCCTTAGGAGTTATAGTTTGCAAATATTTAGTAGGAGTTCTATTAAGAATATAAGTGGTACAAGCCATTGCTTCAGCCCAAAACTTGTAATGCATATCTTTAGCATGTAACATACAACTAGCCATTTCCACAATAGTTCTATGCTTCCTTTCTGCCACACCATTTTGTTGTGGTGTATAAGGAACAGTACGCTGATGTTTTATTCCAAAAGATCTTAAGTAAGAACGAAAAGAATTATTAATATATTCAGTACCATTATCTGTTCTAAGTATTTTAAGTTTAGAACCAGATTGCCTTTCCACAAACATATGAAATTCAAAAAATGTGTCAAGTACTTGATCTTTAGTATGCAAAAAATAAATCCAAATTCTTCTAGTAAACTCATCCACAAAGGTTAGAGCATACTTTGAACCTTGTATGGATATGTTCTCCATTGGACCCAAAAGATCACTATGAATAAGATGTAACTTATGAGATGCCCTCCATGAAGTACCATGAGGAAAGGGCTCCCTTTTCATTTTTCCACTCATGCAGCCTGCGCATGTAATTTTAGATGGAACAATATGAGGTAAACCTTCAACCATGTTAGATTTTTGCATCAAAGTAATATACTCAGAATTCAAATGGCCAAGCCTTTCATGCCATACATTGAAATCAATATTGACTTTCAAAGTAGTACCTTGAAGAGGCAAAGTCATAGAATTTAAACAAGTTATCATGATCCATCTTAGAAAATCAGTGTTAGGATCAATAATATAGCACATATCCTTATGAAATTAAACTTTGTAATCTTGGCATAATTGAGCAACTGAAAGGAGATTAGACTTCAATTCAGGAACATAAAGAACATTGTGTAACTTTCCATTTGGAACATTAACATCACCAAATCCATCAACTTTGCAACTATGTGTTAGGGTTTGACAGATCTAGAACAATATAAGAATAAACAATTATATGTAGAAAACAAAAGAAGAATGGGTATGTGTAGGATCATGATATGCCAAAAAGTGGCGATGTGAAAAGAAGTCCTGATTGGTAGACTGATTGAAAAGAAACTATAACTTTCAAATGGTATAACATATTTTAAATATCAAAGATATTTCACATTCTATGCTTCACCTACCACAAGAAAAAATAAAAAAATTCAATTTGATGAATTTTAGACTAAGTTAAGGTGATCAGACACGAGAGATTTTATATTTTGGAAAAGTTTTAGAGGAAAAATCATTATTTATTATTTACATGGAAACAAATTACAAAAAAATATGCGTAACATCCAGACATGAGTCTACTACTTATATCTAGAATCTTGTAAAAAAATATTATCATTTGATTGTGTTTAATGTGGTCACACATACACCTACTTCTTATCTTTTTAGTCCTGGTTGATAGACTGATTGAAAAATAACTATAACTTTCAAATTTTATAACATTTTTGAAATTAAAAACTTGAGTCACATTCTATGATTTACCTACTACAATAAAAATTTTTTTTTTTTTCAATTTGATGAAGTTTAGACTAAGTTAAGGTGGTAAGACATGAGATTTCGTATACTCTGGAAAAGTTGTAGTAGAAAAATCATAATTAATTATTTACTTGGAAAAACATTACAAAAAAATATGTGTCACATCCAAACATGATTCTACTACTTATATATATAATCTTGTAAAAAAATATTCTCATTTGATTGTGTTTAAGGTGGTCAGACATACACCTACTTCTTATCTTTTTCCTGAACTTTTCATAATACCACATTAAAATTTGAAATTTTTACCATATAGAATAATTTTTTTTGAAAAAAATGGCTAGTATCTTAGAAAAATAGATTAAATTTTCTATAGATTCTCTTCTTAAATATTTTGTATATAAGATTGAAAACTTGTTCAAATTTTTATGTGAACTTGCCTAACCCTGATTTTCTGAGTTTTCATTGCCACATAAGGACCTATTTGGCATACCATGATCCTGCACATACCCGAATAAAAATTAACATAGATAACACATAGATTTAATGTGCATCACCCAAAACCTAGGCTATGTCCACCTACACAACCGTCCAACCTTTCTTATTATCCAAAAAAATAGTACACCAACATTACAATGCATTATGCATCTCAGCCACTTATAACATGCATTTTAGGGCAACCTCTAAAATCAACCATTTTAGGGTTTTACAATGTCGATCTTCTTTTTCCCAAAAAAGAAAATATTTTTCCACAGTAGGGCCATCATTATTTTACAATGTCGGTCATCAATATTTTAGTGTTTTACAATGTTGGTTTTACTAGATGAGTAGGGCCACAGTATAAACACCCACTACATGATCAGTTGCCACAATATCAACAATCTCCCACTTGGAGACTAATCAGGCTCCACACCAAAAAATCTCCCACTTGGAGACTCAAACCAGATGACAATCTAGTACATGTAACTCCCACTGGATAAAAGACCTTAATGTGTATTAACTCCATGATCATCAGTCAAGAAGCCCAATAGAAGCTAAGCAAGAAACCAGCTTCTCCTTGTGGATTGCCTTCGTGAACATGTCTGCAGGATTGTCACTTATGTGAATCTTTTCAAGCTGTAATTGACCATCCTCCAAAATAGACCTTATAAAATGGTACCTAAGCTGTATGTGCTTTTTCCTTGAATGAAAATTAGAATTCTTTGCAAGATGAATGGTACTCTGGCTATCACTTTACAATGGGCGATCTTCCTGTTTCTGACCCAATTCCTCCAGAAAACATTGTAACCAAATCATTTCATTGCTATATTCCGTAGCAGCTACATACTCAGCTTCAGTGTTTGAAAGTGCATTAACCTTCTGCAATCTAGAAATCCAACTGACTGCAGTACCCCCTATAGTGAAAACATACCCTGTAGTACTCCTCCTTGTATCAATATCTCCTACTAGATCAGAGTAGACAAATCCACTTAGAGAAGAACTGGAACATGTGAAACATAATGCCTTTGTAGTAGTACCTCTCAAATATCAAAGAATCCATTTGACATCATTCCAATGTTCCATACCTCGATTTCTCATATACTTGCTGACAACTCCCACTACAAGAGCAATATCTGGCCGTGTGCATACCATTACATACATCAGACTGCCAACAACTAATGAATACAAGATGTTAAAAATTTAGTTTACCTCTTCCTATGCCTTTGGGCACATTTCCTTAGTCAATTTGAAATGACTAGCCAAAGGTGTAATGGCTACTTTTGCATCCTTCATATTAAATCGTTTCAACACCTTCTTTATATACTCACTTTGGGACAAATTCAAGGTTCTATTTTTCCTGTCCCGTGTAATCCTTATACCAAGGATTTGCTTAGCAGCACCCAAATCCTTCATAGAAAATGACCTTGCTAATTTCTGTTTAAGTTCATTTATTTGTTGCATATTAGACCCAACAATAAGCATGTCATCAACATAGAGTAACAAGATAATGTAACTCCCATTATCCAATCTCTTAAAGTATACATAGTGATCAGAATGACATCTATGGTAACCTTGTTCAGCCATGAAACTATAAAATTTTAAATACCATTGGCGGGGTGCCTTCTTTAGGCCATATAGACTCTTCCTTAACCTGCACACTAAATTCTCCTTACCCTTGACCTCATATCCCTCTGGTAGCCGCATGTAAATTTCCTCCTCCAAATCTCCATGGAGAAAAGTTGTTTTGACATCTAGTTGTTCAAGATGTAAGTCATCTGCATCCACAAGAGTTAGTACAGTCCTAATTGAAGTCATTTTTACAACAAGGGAGAATATTTCATCAAAATCTATACCCTTTTTCTATGCAAAACATTTTACCACAAGTCTGGCCTTATACCTTTTCTTTCCTCCATCTTCCTCCTTCAGCCTATAAACCCATTTGTTAGGCAAAGATATTTTTCCTTCAGGTAAAGGGACTAAGTCCCAAGCCTTATTTTTTAGCAAGGAGTCCATCTCCTCTTTCATGCCTAACTTCCACTATTGTTTGGCATCCACCTGCATTGCTTCTTCATATTCTTCTGGTTCACCAGAATCAATCAATAAAATGGAATACAAAGAAGGAGAAAACCTGTCAGGAGGTCTACTTGAACTTGTAGACCATCTAAAACTTACAAGATTTTATGTGATAACCTGTTGTTGCTAAGCATTAGGTACCAGTCGCATTTCATTTTTAGGAGTCTCATCCAACACCACATATTCTTGTTTGACCTGTTCATGCTTCTTTTCCTGCAACTATTTTTATACATGACCTTCTCATTGAATATAACATCTCTACTTTTGATTATTTTAAGATTTTCAAAATACCATAACCGATAACCATAGTCATCTACTCCATATGCAATGAAGGTACATTTTTGAGATTTAGCATCAAGATTGGTTCTATTTTCTTTATCAACATGGACAGAAGCTTCACAACCAAAAGTTTTCAGAAATGAATAATTTACCTTTTTACCAATTTATGATTCCTCTGGAATACCACCATCCAAAGGAGATGAAGGTCCTTTATTTATCAAATAGACTGTAGTGTTTACAACATCTTACCAAAAATGAAGGGGCAGTCCAGCATGCAATCTCATGCTCCTTGCACATTCCATGATTGTCCTATTCATTCTTTCTGACACACCATTTTCTTGTGGGGTTCCTGGAACTGTCTTCTGCCTTTAAATTCCTATGCTGCAATACTCACCTCCATTATCGGATCTGAGACACTTCAACTTCTTTCCTGTCTCATTCTCAACCAAAGCTTTCCATTTCTTAAATGTTTCAAAAACATCAGATTTTTGTTTCAAGAAATATACCCATGTTTTCCTAGTTGAATCATCTATAAAAATAACATAATAATGAGCACCACCAAGAGATGATACCTGAGCCACTCCTCATACATTTGAATGTACTAGCTCTAACTTCTCACTCTTCTTTTCTTTCCCAACTCTGAGAAATATGACTCTTTTTTGTTTACCATAAATATAGTTTTCATAGAACTCTAAATCGATATTTTTCAGTCCTGGAAATAGATTTTTAGAGTGAAGGATTTTCATCCCTTTCTCACTCATGTGCCCAAGCCTATGGTGCCAAATTTTTGAATATGTTCTTGCAACATCTATAGTAGCTATCCCTGCATTAACATTATCAGTAGCAGCTAAGGTAGAATAAGTGTTACTAGTACATAGATATAATGTGCCTATCTTTGAACCTTTAGCTACTACTAATGAACCTTTAGTGACCTTCCAAACATTGTCTGTAAACATGACTATGCAGCCTTCACTAACCAGTTGTCCCGCAGAAATTAAACTTCTTAAATTAGGGACATGCCTTACCTCCTGCAGTATCCAGTCATTTCCATTTGGAAACTTGATCTTTATTTTCACTTTCCAAACAATAGGACATGGCTCATCATCACCCAAATATACCTGTCCAAAATCACCTTGAACATAATCTAGAAAATATTTTCTATGGGGTGTAGCATGGAATGAAGCCTCGGAATCAATACCCAGGAATCATTAACATTATCCAAACAAAAAATTAAAGCATCTTGTAAAGTATTACTTGCAACATTAGCTTCCTTACTGTCATCTTCATTTTTGTCTCCTTGTTTTTTTTTCTGAGACCAACAGTCTTTCTTCAAGTGACCAGGCTTTCCACAGTACCAACAATATTTCTTTCCTTTAGATTGAGAACATCCTCTCTTTGACTTCCCTCGAGACTTTCCATGCGCAGGGCCTTTTCCTCTTTAACTTGTTCTTCCTCTGTTCTCCACATTTAAAGTGGAACCAAATGAGGTTGAAGTTTCACCTATGCTTTTCTGTCGCATTTCCTCACTTAGGATAACACCAACAACTTCATCAAATTTCAAAGTATTTGAACCAGAGACAGAGTTGCTTACAGCCATAACCAAGCTATTCCAACTTTCTGGCAAAGAACATAAAATTAAGAGAGCCCTAACCTCTTCATCGAATGAAATTTGTATGGATGACAATTGACTGGTGACTGTATTAAATTCATTTTAATGATTCTATATAGATCCTCCCTCACCCATTTTTATATTAAACAAATGCTTCATAAGAAATACCTTATTCGAAGCTGAGGGTTTCTTCTATAGCTTAGCCAATGTCTCCATCAACTCTACAGTCATTTTTGCCTTTGATATGTTGAATGTTACAGATGGTGCTAGAAAAAATCAAATAGATCCCAGTGCCTTCCTATCCAAGATCTCCCATTCCTCTTCTGTCATAGTTCCTTGTCTCTTGGTTTTTCCTTCTAATGGCTTCCACAGATCCTTTTGATACAGATAATCTTCCATCTGTATTTTCCATAACTAAAAATTCTGGCCATTGAATTTTTCAATCTTGAATTTGGAATCCTCCATTGATCCCACTCAAATCTGAAAGTCCTGTTAATCTACAACAATAAACCTTGCTTTGATACCAATTTTTAGGGTTTGACAGATCCAGAACAATATAAGAATAAACAGTTATATGCAGAAAACAAAAGAAGAATAAAAATTAACACAGATAACACACAGATTTAACGTGGTTCACCCAAAACCTAGGCTACGTCCACCTACACAGTCATCCAACCTTTCTTATTATCTAGAAAAATAGTACACCAACATTACAATGCATTATGCATCTCAGCCACTTATAACATGCATTTTAGGGCAACCTCTAAAATCGGCCATTTTAGGGTTTTACAATGTTGGTCTTCTTTTTCCTGAAAAAGAAAATATTTTTCCATAGTAGGGTCATCATTATTTTACAATGTTGGTCATCGATATTTTAGTGTTTTACAATGTCAGTTTTAGTAGATGAGTAGGGCCACAGTATCAACACCCACTACATGATCAGTCACCACAATATCAACACTATGATCATTAGCTAATTGAATAGGAATAATAGTAGTATCAGGTTGCAAAGAATCAAATACTTCTCTGTGAGATGTAACATGATGAGAAGCGCCACTATCAATAATCCATTCTAAAGCATGAGAAGCTTTATAACAAGCAGTAAAAGCATGATGAGATTGATTACCTTGAGATTTGAAGTTATTTTGATTATTGTTATTAATGGGCTTCTTATCATTTTGCTTTTTAAAACAAACATTAGTTAAGTGACCATCTTTACCACAATAAGTACAATGTGGTTTTCTATTTTGTTGATTATTGTAATTATTGTTATTATTACTGTATGATGGCCTAGAATTAGACCTGTTATTTGAATAATTATTATTATGATTATTGTTATTTGAATAACCATGATTATTGTTACGATAGTTATTGTTGTTATTGGAATAATTATTATTATGATGATTATTATTAGAAGTTTGAGATTTATTACTTTGATTTTGAGTTTTAGAAACAAAAGCATATTCAAAAGACTTAGTAGTACCAAATTGCAATAATTTATCCCCCTCTTGACGTAATTTTTTTTGAAAAGTAGCATAAGTTAAATGAGGAGCTAAGCTAGGAATTGCAAGCTGAGAGTGAATATTAGTGATAAATTGCTAAAACTCTTTAGGAAGGCATTTCTTAAGAATAATAGTAATTAATCTAATATCACTTAAACTAACATTAACACCACTTATTTGAGTTTTAATTGCATCAAACTTGAGTAAAAATTCATCCATATTTTTAAAATCATTATACCTTAAGTCCTCCAAGTTGTCCTAGAGTTGAATCTTACAGGATTCGAATAAGCTGTCATATGTCTGTCGCAAAATGGCCCACGCTTCATGAGATTTGGTGCAATGTCCAATTAGAACATAAAGACCAGGAATGATGGAGAGACCAATCAAACTAAGAGCTTCTTCATTTTTTGTTTTCCATGCATCTTTTTCTTCTTGTGAAGAAGTGGTAGCTAGTTCAATGGAAGCATTTGTAGCAACTTCAAGTAGATGTTTAAAATGAAATAGAAATGAAACATGAGTTTTCCATTGATGGTAAGTAGAACAATTTAGTTTAATTTCAGGAATTAGAGTAGACATGATTAATAAAATGATCAAATTAACTTAAATAAAGTGAATAACAGTGAATAAATAATGATAAAGATTAAGAAAAATAAATTTAACTTAATGTTAATCACAAAGGAATGGTTAAATAATGATATAAAAAAAATTAAATATATAGATTAAATTGAGGAACAAATTTTAATTGCAAAGAATTACAGAACCAACAATAGAATTTGGTTATAAATGATATAAAAAGCTTAGAAATAAAATGATTTGAGATAAAATTGAGGAGAAAAAATGTATGAGCAATTAAAATTTTTATTAAAAAAGATTAGAGCAAATTAAACTAAATAACATAATAGAATGAAGGTTTATGAATAAATATAATTGATTACTGATAATGATTTAGAAGAACAATTTTAAAATGAGATAAAGTAAATTAAGTGTCAAATTATATGAAAAGAATTGAATAAATGAATCCTAAATTATAAACAAATAATGAAGAAAATAGAGTAAAAGGAATATAGAATCATTCAAACTAGATCTTAAATTAGCTAAACCACAAATTGCTACAGAGAGAATGAATAATTAAAAGATATTAATATTTATATTTGTAGATAGTAAATAGATATATAATCTGCAGAGAAAGCTAAAGACAAGTGTTAAAAAAAATAAAAAAGGAATATAGACAAGCTGTGTAGGAGACCAAGACCAAGTTGCAATCAAAGACCAAGGTAAGAACAACGCTAAGAGAGGAGAATGTTGCACAAGGAGGTAAAGATAAAACAATAGTTAATACTACACTGGTTCTCTGATAATATGTTGCGCTTAATATGCTGCGCTTAGTTCCAAGACAACTTAAAGGATAAAATGTTGTGCTAAGATTCTCCTATGCAGCATGAGGAAGAAAATGAGGAGCATAGAAAAAGCAAAGACAAATCCTTAGAAGGGGTAATATCTATGTTGAAAACAAAGTAACGCTGGTTAGATACACAAACATTGACAAGCTGATTGATAAAATAAAGCTACAAAGGAATAAATGAAGCAAAGCTATGCAAAAAGAAGATATATATAATAGTTTTTGCGGTGTGGAAGCTTTGTAACCAAAGTTGCGAAAATGATATGTATGCTACCTGCAAGATATTAAATAGAAATAATGTATATATTGTAACCACCTGAATTTGGTATGTTCCAACTATGGACCCTATTTTCCCTAAGTGTGATCATACCCTCGATTATGTCCAAATGACCCTGTTACTACTTGGCATAATTCTTCAAATCAATTTAATGTCCTAGGTGATTTTTATCACTAATTTATATTAACTATTATAGCCATACAATTCAAATCAATTCAAACCAATTAAATCAAACCAAATTCAAACATGGCTATAGTATTTAATTATAAAAGAATTAAATAAACCCCTAAATCAATTACCCACTTGCAAATAACCCATTTCCCTAGCCTATTTAATTTAATTAAAATGGCTATAGTCCCCTAAATTTTAAAAAGCAATTAAATTGTTTAAATAATTAGTTCCTATATTTTTGAATGAATTAAATAAGTTTAATTCATTTAATTAATATTCTCCTAAACCCCCAACCTAACCTATCACAACCACTTCTACCCTAGGTTCTAACCCTTCTCAACCCATTCACCCTTGCTAATCTAATCCTAATCCTAATTCTACCCTAACCCACTTCCTAATGTTGTCACATTCCATTAATGAATGATTAGCAACTCAACCCACTTGAGAAAGCCCACTTTCTCAAGCATGACTTTCTCAAGTCCACCTTCTCAAGCCACCCTCTTACACCCTTCCCTTGCTTCTTTAAGACTTTCATTAATGCCTTATTAATGAAGATGCCCTAAGCCTATGTCTCCTCCATGCCTCATTAATGCCCAAGGCATTAATGGCTCTTACACCACCATTAATGAGACCCTCAACTCATTAATAAGCCTTGCCTCCCCTCTCTCTCTCATTATTCTATAAATAGAAGCTATTTTTGAGAGCAAATAAGCCTTCAACTCATATCCAAAATACAATATTATGCTGTTAGATTAATCTTAGACACATATTTCACTTCATATCCCATGTTTTTACATTGTTCTTATTTCCATTCTTAGAGCTAGAATGCATGTTTTCTAATATTTTTAGCTTGTTTTAAAAAAAAATCCTTCATGCTAGGTCGTATATGTCACTGATTGTAGCATAAACTGAGGGCTTTTATGTTACTAATCACACTCTTCTTAGTTAGAAGGCAATAGGTCGATATTAGTGGTTTTACATGATTATCTAACCATTTTGAACTAATGCAATGACTTATTGATGTGTTGTGTCTCTCTCATTAGGTACATAATATACACACACATATATAATAGTAAACAATAAAAAATAGAGATATAACTAAATGATGGAATAGCTTGCATATTAAATAAAAAATAGATATGTGTGTGTGTGTGTGAAAATCAGATGAATAGAGATATATTAAAAAATAGAGATTAAGAAAAAGATTTGAGTGAGATATAATGTTAGACCTGCAAAAAAATGTTAGATGAACAGATTAAATGTATAATGTTAGACCTTCAAAAAAGACTTGAAAAGAAGATGAAAAAACCTTAGATCTAGCAGCAAGCCATCCAGAACTAAGAAAAAATTAAAATAAATATTAGATTTGCAAGAAAAAATGAAGCAAAACTTGCAAAAAAATGGTTAGATAACAAAAATAGTCTTTCTCCTTCACAACCAAAATATCCTTCAAATTTCCCTACATGCAACACTCAACAAACAAGGATTAAACCTTCTCTAATACCATGTTAGGAATCATAAAAAAGAAGTAGAGGAAATGAAAGAATCCAAGTGTGAGTGTATGAAAGGAATTTACCAAGTTCACCAAGAGAGATAGAGAGGAATTGCTTCAAAGTATCAAGCCAAAAGATCACCAAAATGCTCCGAGAACCAAGACAAGAACACAAGGATTTGAAAGGGGAAAAACAAGAAAAACCCCTTGTGAAGAATATGAATATGGAACAAGGCCTAAAGAATGAGAGAAATAAGCTCAATAAAATATTGATAGCAAGATGAGAATGTGAGGAGAAGTGAGAAAGAAGAGAAGATTATTAGACAAGTGTGTGAGAGGCATCTCTTAAATATAGATGAGTCAAGGAGTTTGAATGTAACTCCCATCTTCTATGAATGCCACATTCATATTGTGTGTGTGACAAATGTGAGATTCCTCTTAAGGAGGAATATCTAATTTCATTATTAAAGAAATTAAAAAATAGTGACATGTCCTCCTACATGGACTAGAGGACAAATACAAATAAGGATATCTTGGTTTATCATTTAATTACATAGTTTCAACCAAGGAAAGATTAAATTCTAACAGACACTAAGAGGGAGAAATGACTATGAAAGAGATATACTATCTGAGAAAGAAATAAATAATGATGGAGATAAGATACATAGATAAATATATTGGAGAGAATCAGTTTGAAGCTAAGGACATTAATGAAAATCTATTTACAGAACATACATTTTGGATTGTTTGGGAACCTTGCATATGTTGTTTATTTGCATGTGTTTTCCATCAATGCCAAAGAGGGAGATTGTTGGAAACTACAATTGGGACAATTTTATGTTTCCATTGATGTCAAACCTTAACTGGTAAGACAGTTGGTATCTTGTAAAGTGTCGTATCAATTGACTGATGATGAAGATTTAAAGACCTGGTGGCATGGTTGAGTTATGTGAAACTGCAATGGGTACTTGATGAGATCTCACCTTGACAAGGTAATATATTCTTTATCTTAAGCCTAAGTGAAGTTTGGATGACTACAAGATTAGTCTTGACCGAGTTACAAAGAAGAAGATTAAGAAACCTAAGTTTAGAACAATTTGTGCCGAGTAATGATGAGTGATGCGAGTGTTGACCAAGCGCCACTATATGCCGGGAAATTTTTAGTGTTGATCAAGAATTAGTATTTGCCAAGTGTCAGAGAATTACTGAGTTAAACAGAGATGACAAAGAAAAAATGCACAGTATTGACTGAGTGTCAATATTATGATAGTTTAAGAAAAATTTGAGATTCTAGCCAGCATAGTTGATTTTATTGGTATATGTGAAGTGTATTTAAGATAAGGAGTATTTTTGTGAAGAATTCAAAGAGAATTTAATATATTTTTATCCATTTTTAATGTATGAATTCAATAAGGATTTTTAGGATGTATTCTATAATGTAGATGGAAACAAAATGACGGAAGGATTAGTTGGATCTGACCTAAACCTAAGATCTACGGTGATGATTAAGAATAAATGGATCAAGCTACGTGATCAGAGAGGTATAAGATTAACCTAATTGTAGGTTATGATGAGTGTGTGGTATGTGGTTAATTCAATTGATTGGAAAAATCTAGTAGAAGGAAGAGAAGGATGAAGAGAGCAGTATAGGACTGCATAGTGGTGATTTCTTGAAGGATTTCTGAGAATATCAGAGTGATAGAGATGAAGGTCGATCAATGAATTAGCATTAGAGCTATAATTGGATCTGTATTTGTAAAGTGAGTTGTATGTTTCAGATCACAATTTGCTGTTACTTTCTAACTATTGTATCAGTTGCAAAATCCTTTTAAACAAGGTTGACCTAAGAGTCATGTTGTTAAATCCTTTAATCAAGGTGACATTATAATGGAATGGTTTAAGCCCTCTAAAAAGGCTCACTTCTAACAGAGTGATAAATCCTTTGAAACTGGTTCACATTTAATAGTGTGTATTGTAACCTTCAACACGGTTTGATTTTCATGGAGCTCACTTCAGAAGAGTAAACAATTGGTAGCATGTTACTATTGTTTTTTCCTATATTGGGTTTTCACGTTAAATCCTGGTGTCATACTTGTGTGAATTTTATTTGATGTATTTTATTGTTAGGAGTTTTATATTCTGCAATTTGATTATAGTAGGACAGTAAATTGCATGTTTATATTTCTGATCATATGCTATAGAGACCGAGTGGATTATTGAATGAATCTTAGTCAGTTGAAGTGTTTGAAAGTTCAATTGGTACATCTAGAGCTTGGATAACTGATTAACCCCCTCTCAGCTATTCTAAATCATTGTAACAAAACATTGGTTTGGTTTAATTAAGCTTAGGACTAGGGTCCAATTTAGTTTAGTGTTACGATTAAGGTTTCATTTTTTTAGCTTCATCGTTTCATTTAGTTTAGATTTAATTTTAAGGTCACATTTGGTTTATATTTAGAGATAGGATTTAATTTGGTTTAGGATTAGAGTTGAATTTGGTTTAGTGGGCTTGTGAGTGCACAATGGAAAATTGTGAATGATATGTAATTCAAGGAACTCAGTGCTTGAGCTCTTGGAAACCAGAGAGGGAGCAGTCATAGGACAATTTGAAAAAGGACATGAAAAGTGACAAAAAGGTCAAATACAATTGTGAATATTACTTGTTTAAGAATCCAATGGGAAAGTCAAAGAAGAATTGAATGTAGTTATTTTTTAATTTGGTTTTTTTTTAGGTTAGAATTGTATTTAATATTTAATTAAGATTAGGATTACCTTAGCATTCTATTTAATTTAGGTTTAAGGTTCTAATTAAGTTTTATTTATCATTAGGTTTAATTTTCTTTGTTTAATGTTTAATTAAGTTTAGTGTTAGGTTCAAATTCCTTTCCCTTATTGACCCAAATCATAACTATAATTTAATAGTAAACCTAACCATGATGAGTCTAGCCCTATGTGATATTAAGTATTGTAAGATTTAAATTTAAAATATCTTTGTATTAGTATATAAATATGACATTGATGACAAAGATAATTCTTTTAATGAAGAATTATATTTCAATATGAAAATAGGTATATAATTATTATGCTAGTAATGAATTCATAAATTGGGTTAATAATTTTTTTTTGAATAAATACATTTTAGATCGAATTCTATTGATATATGTGATTTAATATTAGGCCAAAAAATGTTAATTAAACCTCATAATTAAATCTAAAATTATCATAAATTATAATTTCTAAAATTCATAATTTTTAATATATTATGTTATATTATATTATATTAATTGTCTAATTTGAATAATAGAGTTAGATATTTATTTTATATTATTTAAGAGTAATCATTTTAGTAATTACTAAAATTAATAATTTGGTTTAAGATTAGACTTAGTTTTTAATTAGGTTTACTATTACGGTTCACTCTTATTTATTGCAATTTATTTTAGAAGAACATGGTAGTACAATTCCTTTTAGAAGAACATAGTAGTTTTGTTTATTTTAGATTAGATTGTTAATAGATGAAGAATAGAAACACTTTTTATTTTTATTTATTTTGATCTATGTGTATGTTAACTGATTTTAATTCTTTCATATTTTTGATCGAATGTATTAGATCTGCATGCATATATATATATATATATATATATATGATCTTCTTTCGATTCATGAGAACAGTGTGTGTGTGTGTGGAGCCCTGTTAATAGATAGACATGTCTCCACATGTCTTTCAATCGGCATATCTCCCAACAATATCTCTTAAACAAACACACTCTGATAATCGATACTAATTGGTGTGAGTACAATGATTACTCAAACCGATACAAATCGGTGTATAAACTTTGTTTAAACAAACCAATACAAATCCATATATAAACTATGTTTTAAACAAACTGATACAAATAAGTGTTATATCAATGTTTTAATCAAACTAATTTAATCGGTGTTATATTAATGCCAAATCGATAAGGATGATATACTGATTCTAATCGGTTGTGATAATCAATATCGGTTTCCTTCTCAATCAATGAACATGGAGATCAATTAATGTATTCGATCTAGAAATATTATGATTATTAGATTTATATAATTAATTTGTATTTGATGTCATTTGATCTTTGATCTATTAATAATATGAGAACAAATTAATTACAATTCTCTTTAATTATGAATATAAATGTATGTGTATATATTAATATATATAATAATAATAATAATACCTAATATATTATTATATATATATATTCATATATCATATTTGATGTATTTTCATAATATTAATATCTACTATATTTTTATTTGATCGAAGCTACAAACAACAATGCTCCCTCTTAGCTAGAGAAGATAAAATCCATCAATCCAAGAGAGAAAGATGAAGTTAATTGTGAAAGTTTATTTCAATATCACATTAATGTGATATAAGAGATATGGTTTCACTAGGAATATCAAGTCTCATGATATTCACCATAACTCATAGATTCATAAAAATATCATCTTATGATATTGCAAGTATTGGTCACAGGATATCAAGTTGCATGATATTATCCAAATACTCAAAGTAATGGCCTACCAATATCAAGTCTCATGATGTCCACCAAGTACTCAAAATTTTATAAAGATATCATCTCATGATATTGGGAGCATTGGCCTGTAGAATATCAAGTCGCATGATATACACCAAGTGCTCAGAGTAATGGCCTACCAACATCAAGTCTCATGATTTCCACCAAGTACTCAACAAATGTCCATAGGTAATTTGCACTTACCATAGGAACATTCATATCATCTATCATGATCTATTTCAGCCATCATAAGATGTTTATCACAATAGAAGATCACGGCCTGTTTAAGGAACTCAATCCACCATGCAAGATATCATCTATCATGATCTGTTTCAGCCATCATAAGATGTCTATCATGATAGAAGATCAAGTTATTGTAAGATCGTCACCTTCCAATAGATTTAATAAATACAAGTGATAATCATTTGGCAGTCATCATTTCCTCATGATTTATATAGGGCCCATATATTAATGAAATAATATTAGTACAATAATTAATTTTACAATCATATTTGTTACCTCAGAAGTGTTCCACCTTTATCAATGAACTCCCTCTTAATCACAAGATATCTTTAAGTTATTTAGAATACAAGTTTTTCTCAATACAAATCTGAATTACTGACATCAGCAAGTGAAGCTTGAAGTTTAAGTCTGTCATGACATTTTAATACAGTGTGGCCATATTGTATTGTAAAGAGGTCTTTATGTTTCTTGAACGACTGTTCACCATTTGAGTTCTTGCCCTTTTTAATTTTTAATTTAGGAGTGAGAATCTTAATATCTTCATTTGTGGATTCCACATTGATTCTTCTAGATATTAGATTACACTCTTCTTAAATGTAGTCAGCTTTTAGTCGATCAAATTTGGGAAGTTAGGAGCGAAAAATTATTCCTTGTCTGAAGTTTTCCCATGACATAGGGATTCCATTTAAAGTTACCATAGTTAACTCTTTGTTATCATAGATATGACCAATTGTTGAGAGTTGGTTTCTTAATTATGTTATCCTCATAAATTATGAGGTGATGGTTTCTCCTTTATTCATTTTAATATTAGAGATTTTATTTTTAAGAGTAAGAATCATGCTAGTGTTGTTGATCTCATACATGTTTTCCAGGGCTTTGAGAACATTTTATATGCAGAATCCAACTTTGTGATAATAGGTAGTAGATGATCTTGTAGTCCATCTAGTAATAGTTCCATTGCTCTGGTGTTATCCTTTTCACATTGGTTTTTCTCATAATTCTCACTAGATTTAAGAGAATTTTCTACAATTATTTTTAACTCATTCTTTCTTAGTATTAGCATGAATCATAGTTTCCAAGATTAACTAAATTTGAAGCACCTTCAAGTCTATCCTCAAGTGTAATTATGTTCACCATTTTGTAGGTACAAAATTCCAAAACATCTAATCTTGATCTTCCTTTAATCTAATCAGATCTTCCTCCAAGCGTTTAGACTTTACTAAAGGAACCTCGCTATGATACCATATTAATTTTAGATTAGATTTTTAATAGATGAAGAATAGAAGAACTTTTAATTTTTATTACTTTTGATCTATGTGTATGCTAACTAGTTTTAATTCTTGCTGATTTTTGATCGAATATATTAGATTTGCATTGCTTGGTGTGTGTGTGTATATATATATATATATATATATGGGTGATCCCACAATAGTGGGTTACACTTTTCGGGAGGAAGGAATTCACCCCGAAAAGCATGGCCCAAAAAAAAAAGGATACTTTCGATCGGAACAAGATAAAAATTTTGATCGGAAGTGAGTAACTTACAATGGAAAGTACCAAAAATGGGTACTTTCGATCATAAGTTAATTTCAATCGAACGTACTTTTTTTTACTTTCGATCGAAAGTAGGTAAGTACTTTCGATCGAAAGAACTTACCTACTTTCGATCGAAAGTAGGTTAGGTTTTTTTTGGCAGAATTTAACAACCCCCGAAACAGTCATTTTCACTGTTTGGGCTAGGTTGAAACTGTGGGGCTTCCAATTTTTCGAACGTCTGCAAAAATATTTTTTACATTTTCTATTTATATTTTTTATTTTTTTTAATATATATACTATTTGTTTATATGCATGTATATTGTTATATATATATATGTGTGTGTGTGTGTGTGTGTGTGTGTGTGTGTGTGTGTGTGTATG
>MU226895.1:6386847-6402283 GCA_018584345.1 Thuja plicata
TGTCATATGCATGTACCAAGTATGTACATCATATGTACATGTATATGTATGTACATACATATATGTCATATGTACATGTAGGTATGTCATATGTATGTATGTACATGTATATATACATGTATGTACATGTGTCATATAAATATAACTTTGTATACATGTACATGTATGTATATATACATACATACATACCCACACACACACACACACACACAGACATATATATATATATATATATATATATTTTACTATGTCATATATATACATGTATACATCATATGTACACATGTATATGTTAAGGCCAAGAAATATCACCCTAAATCGGGTATTAGGGCATACTAATATTTCATGGTAACAATGGAAACCTTCCTGAGTTGTGGGTGGACTCTGAATAAGAAGGAATCTTTGGATTCTAGGCCGGTTCCTATTGGTTTTGGGGTATCAATATCTTACTGCTTTCTCCTAATTTTTGGAAGGAAAGGGAGAAATTTTAACTAAAATGAAATGAATAAAACTTGAAAGGTGATACACCAAATAAGATTCAGATTTCTTGAAGGTTCAAACTAACATTCACTTGACATACCCTAATGATTTTTGCAAAATCATTCACTGTCCAATGCATAGGCTAACTTGGAAATCACTACTAGGGATCTCACCACAAAAATGATAATCCTGTCAACAGACATGTAGATTCTGCAAAAGGTTATATTTTGAAACCTAGAATGGGAATCAAGACAATTCACTAATCTATGTTATAGATACACTACACTTCAATATAGAAAATTGAATAGGATTGATAACAAAGACCATAACGAGGTGTATAAAAAATGGGCCAGCTTTATTCTTATCAAAATCTGTAGGTAGTTAAATGAATGAGTTTCATAATAATGGCAAGGAATACATGCATCCTCTTGCACAAAATCGATACTCAACATGAACTAAATGGATACAAAATGCATAAAAAAGGACTATAGGAACAAATAGTTCACTAAAAGCACCTTCTCTCTAAATTTTGAACCCCTACCCTCAAAGAAAAAGCTTAGCTATATAGCCCATGAAGCCAATTTAGATAATCACTCCTCCCTCCAAAATCCCCTCCAAAATAGCTCCAAAATAACATGTCACTAATCCTAAAGCTTAATTAGTTCCCAAAATTAAGCCCTAAATCTAGCCCCTAAAGTTGGTGTATAAAAGATTTACATCTTTTTACAAAATGTACCAGCTTATTACAAAATACATTACATAACCCATCAAAATCTAACCCAAATACATAAACCCCAGTTACATGACATAAAAAAAACCCTAACTCAAGGCTGACATCATAGTTTAACAACCCTAACCCAACTCGATTACACAAACCCGATGCCACAGTCAAGCTCACTAATTAAACTTGATCACAACTCATGATTGACATTACAATACCCACTGAGAAATATCTCACTCTCTTCGTGACACCTTGGGGTACTATCGTGGCATTGCAAACTGATAGGGCATTAAATTTCTTTGTCATTGGACTTGAAAGTGTTTGTAAAAACACTGCAAAATGTTTTTTCGCATCTCATTTGCATTCGATTTTGGAGGTAATACTTAGGGTTTTCATTTTTTTCTTTGTGCCACCATGATTGGTTGGATTTGGAGCTTGATGCCATGATTTATGGCACTATATCTCCAACTTGGACAAGAAGCTCAGGCTCCTTGTTGTGAACTTGAGCTCTTTTCTTCAAACTAGAGTGATGGAGAGCTAAAAACTGTATACCATAACATATGGCGTCATCTCTCTGGTTGTTTCTTTTGAAGTTTTTTGGAGTTTTGGGTCTCTTTGCTCGAATCTAGAGTGATGGAGAGGTCAGGCTCTATGTAGAAGAAGGAGTCTTGACTATGTATTTCACTGAAGTTGTAACTTAAAGAGCTTAGGGTCATTATGTATCTTCTGTAGCTTTTACTTTGAGTCTAAAGACATGACACATGGCTCCTTCTCTGCATCTCAAACTCTGCCTCTATCCTTTGCAACTGGTCTGCACTCGTGTCTTCATGCCATAATATATGGCACTCTTCTACATTTGTTGAACTCCACCATGCTCAATATTTGTAATACCTAGATAAGTAACACTTTTACTCATTCTGTTATCTACACCTTTACTTGAAATAAATGCATTACTGTAGTCGACAAGCTGTGATCTTTTGCATTACTAGTTAAGATTTTGGGTTTAAATGACTCCATCTTTATGGGGTTTTAAAGTTTTTCATCTTTCAGAAGAAAATATAGGTCTATATTTACTTCATTGTTGAATCTCCTCTTTTGTAGCATGAAATCCATAGCTTCACTTTGAGTCTTATTCTGTTGATTGAATGGCGACAAAAATTGGAATACCCACATGGATTTTTCCGCAGATATAGATGTAAACTTGAAACATATGCAAGATTCATGCTTCACTGAGAGATTGTCTTCTGTCAGCTATAGACTCCATTCCATGTTTACTTTAAAAGCATGACAATAATGTCATAAAACAAGACACATCTTCTTTCTAGTGAAGCCGTGGAAATTTCTTTGAGCTCAAATTTTTTTGTGTTTAATCTTTATAAAAACCCTAACCCATGTTTGACAGATGCTTCATTCAATGTTTTCTTTTAAAAACATGACCATACTGTCGTAAACATAAAACACATTTTTTACTGCTGAGGCTGAAACCCATATCTTCTGTCTGAGAAACATATATGTTTGATATGTATCATTATGTCTTGTGATTTGTTTCCATCCATTACTGTCTGAACCTTTTTCAAAAATATGCAGTCTCTCTGTGCAAGAAATAGTGTATAAATACACTGTTTGTTTAATTTTATATAAATTATCACCCATGGGGTTTGAGCACGGGCTCATGACTCCCATGAGCAATATTCATAACAGGAAACTCATCCCAAACATGCATATCTCATTTCTCTGCATCTACTCGGCTCCATACCCTGCATGCACTAAACTTCCAATTTGATTCAAACATGAATACTGTATTAATAAAAACATTATTTAATTGATGAAAATACATGGCACTATCATTTCAACACACCAGAATAACACTGTTTGTTTAACACCATGCATAGAACATTACTCCAAATCTACATTAGGGACATGGATACTGTATTTTTTCTCTAGATCTCCTTTTTTCAAAGCATGACTCACCATAGCATCATTGACTTTCATAGTTGTTTCAAACATGAATACATAGATACATACTATTTTGCTCCATTCTTATGAACATATACATGCATAGATATCATTGTTTAATGTGCATATTCCTTTTCATTTGTTTGTAGAAGTAGATATCACTGTGGACTAATTTCTTATCTCATTAAACAACATTGACATGATGTACTTGTTTAATGCAAACAATTTATGCATATGTTTTTCTCATCTTGACACAATGTAGTTGGTTATTTTATGTAAATGCACATTTTATGACAGCATATAAATACACTGTTTCTCTAATTCTTACACATTGTTTTTCATTTGTAGCTCTCATGTAGATTGTTAACACTGTTATCTATCCTCACTTTTTGCAAACCACATATAACAACATCATTTTGAATTCATCTTGCAAGATGAGAGTAAACATTTTCACCTCCATTTCTGCATATCTTTCCCAGGAAACCTTCATTGTCCATGTGTCTCCTGCAACATTATTGTATCATCCTTCATGCATTATATCCTCTTCTTCTGCATCTTTCATGAATTGTATCCTCTTGTAATGCACACATCTTTCTTGCATGTAATGCCTTATGTGAAGTTTGAGCACGGGTTTGAGCATGGGATATGAAGTTTGAGCTAACTCAAGAATGGACAGAAGACACCATGAAAAATGGATAGAGGAAGACAACCTGCACCAAATGCAGATACTATACCATACAAGGCAATGCATGGACCCCTAGTCATGCTTAAGTCATACTTTATTTTTTGTAATTACCTCTAAGTGTTGAATCAAAAAGATGTAACATGATACCTATATGCATACTACATTCAGTTTGAATGCAAAATGTAATGATCAATTGGAATTTTGAATTTTGAACATGATCAATACTTAGAATACAATTTTATGATAGTATGAATGTAATAGAAAGATATTTTTATCATCTTCTGAATAAAAAATGTGGAAAAGATGTACATTTATGCAATTTTTTGTGTGTATGATTGTTAAATTGCAAATATGCAAATTTAGGATAACAATTCTGGTGACCTCTGCTGGATGTCTGCCTGCTAGACATGAACTTAGACCTTATCCCTAGGGAAAAGGAGGAACAACTTAGGAAACCAAAGCAACCTTATTGAAAAATAAATGCAACCTAGACCTAGGAATCATGCAACCTAACTAGGACTGATGCAACCTAACTAGGACCTTGTGCCAAGAAGGCACTTTATTGAAAAAAGATAGCTAAAGACTCCTGGTGCTTGACAACACTTATGCAAAAGAAACTAAGCTGAAAGTAATAACCCTTAAATCAGAGCTTGAGGAAGATCTCATTGACTGGGATAGGAAATATCTCTCCATCTATGGTAGATAACTAAAAAGCATTGTTCTCTTTACATTCAACAATGACAAAGGGGTCTGATGAAAAGTTGTCAAATTTATCATGCTACCCTGGTCTGCTCTTTAGTACATCCCATTTTAGAACCAGATCACCTTCCTTGAAATCTTTAGGAGTTTCCTTTTTTATCAAAATCTCTCTTATATTGATTCTCCCTTAGTTCACTATTATTCAAAGTTGTACTCCTTTTCTCCTCTAGCTGCAATAATTCAACATACCTCAACTTAAGAGGATCCTCTTCTTCAAACAACAACATGTGATCAGCCAATTGCATGGCTGGAAACTCAGTAGAAATAGGTAACCTTACTTCTTTACCATAAACCAATAAATAAGGTGAGCTTCTAGTGATATTCTTTGGTGTAATTTTATCCAACCATAGAGCTGCCTTTAGCTTAGTATGCCAATCCCTCTTGTTTTCTTGTAGAGTCCTTTTGATAATCCTTATTAGGTTCTTATTATTAGACTCAACAAGACCATTACCCTAAGGGTAATAGTTAGATGATGTGTTTAAATATATGCCATTTTTAATAGCCCATTTTGTTATTCTAAAATCAACAAAAGCCAATGCATTATCTAAAATAATTGAGTGAGGTACTCCAAACCTGATTATAATGTCTTCATAGAAGCTGAGAACAACATATCCAGTTGATTCCTTTAATGCAATGGCTTCAGTCCATCTTGTAAAGTAGTTCGTGGCAGTTAAGATCCACTTGTGACCTACACTAGAATTGGGGCTAATTGGACCTATGAAATCCACTCCCCACTTAATAAATGGTTGTTCAACAATGATAGGCTTTAGTGGCAATGCTGCTAGCCTTTTTTTTCCTGCAAATAATACACATTTTTTGACATTTTCTTGCCCATGTGTGGGCATCCTTGAATAGATCAGGCCAATAATAGCCTCCCCTTAATATTTTCCATGTTGTAGTTTTAGGATTGAAGTGCCATCCACATGCTCCATCATGGAATTCAGATACAATTCTATTTTGATCTACAGTATCAATGCATTTCAACAACATTCTAGAATAGTCCTTTCTATAAAGCATACCATTTATCAAAACATAAGGGACGAATTGCAATCTGAAATAACTCCTTTTGGATTTACTTAGATTAATTGGGCATTGTCCAATTTGCAGAAAACTGCTCATATAACTCAACCAACTTGTTGGTTGATCATTAAGGATAGGAGTGTCCTGCAGCAAAACAACCTCAATATTGCCTTCAACCCCTTGTTCTTCCTTCTCTTCCATCTATGCACACAAACCTTTTCCTATAACCAGCTTGGTTACATGGATATGTATATCATATTCCATAGCTTTTTTGATCCAACCTGCCCTCTTTTCATTTACATCCTTATTTAATAGAAAATATTTGATGCTAGGGTTACCAACCATAAGGTGAATTCTATTCCTAGAAACAAGATGTTTGAATTTATTTAAGGACTTGATAACTGAAAGTACATTCTTTTATACAAAACTATACCTTTGTTCATAATCATCCATTCTTTTGCTAAAAAATGCTACAGATTGCTCCAAATTGTCATAATTTTTCTACACCAACATAGCTAAAATAGTATCATAGCCCCCAAAAGCATACATAATAAAATATTTAGTAAAATCAGGATTAGATAAGGTAGGAGCTGATGACAAGGTATGTTTAGTATGCTCAAAACTTGACTTTTCTTCCTTTGTATAGCTGAAAGGAACATTCTTCTTCATCATTGCAGTTAAGGGTTTTAACAATTCAACAATGTTTGGAATAGAGCACCTAACAAAGTTAATTTTGCCAATAATACTTTGCAGCCCTTCCTTATGCTTTGGTAATGACAAATCCAGAATTGCATGGATCCTTTCAGGGTCTATTGTTTTACCCTCTTTTGAGACTTGGTAACCTAAGGGCTTACCTTCATGAACTGCAAAAATGGACTTTTTGGGATTGAGAGAGATTTCAAAATATCTGCATCTCTGAAGTACTTGCCTCAAAAGGCCTATATGTTGATCTGCAACTTTGCTGTAAATGGTAACATCATCAAAATAAACAAGAACAAACTTATACATCATTTTTTTAAAGGCCATGTCCATAGCCTTTTGGAATGTGGCTCCTGCATTTGATAAACCAAACGGCATTTTCCTATATGCCATTGTTCCCCATTTAGTAGTAAAAAAAAGTTTTAAATTGATCTTCATCCCTTACTAATACTTGGTTATAGCTAGAATAACCATCAAGAAGAGAGAATATTTCAGAACTAGAGACATATTTTAAGATTTTTTCCATGGATGGAAGAGGGTGTCTATCTTTTAGAGATTCCCTATTGAGGTCTCTAAAGTCTACACATAATCTAATCTCTGCATTTTTCTTCCTCAAAGGGACTAGATTTGAAACCCAAGATGTATGCTTGATTGGAAAGATGATACCACTATCTAGCAATTTATTGAGCTCTTTGAGCATCAAGGGCTCTAAATTGGGGTTAATTGGCCTTTGCCTTTGCTTGATTGGACTTGAATTGGGTTCTAACTCAATGGTGTGTTGGGTTAATTGAGGGTCAAACCCTTTTAAATCAGAATAATCCCATTCAAAGACATCATTGAATTCTTTAAATAAAACAATAAGTAGTTCCTTCTCTTGATGGGAGTTCACTTTACCAACCTTTAAGTACTTATCTCTTAAAATTTCTAGCTCCTCATAGTGATCCTCTTTGATCAACATGCTGGTTTTATTCCTTTTAAACTGATCCATCAGAGTTAAAAGGGACTCCAAGCTGAATAGTCCCTTAGGAAACTTATTGGGCTTCAAATGTATGATCTGGTCCTCAAATTGTTGTT
The DNA here is from genome assembly GCA_018584345.1 of Thuja plicata. Taxonomy (NCBI): domain Eukaryota; kingdom Viridiplantae; phylum Streptophyta; class Pinopsida; order Cupressales; family Cupressaceae; genus Thuja; species Thuja plicata. The sequence goes on from MU226895.1 coordinate 6,394,242, forward strand.
TTATCTTGTTGTCCTTGAAAGCTACAAAGCCATCTGTATCGGTCATAAAGCTTAAGATCTGCTCATTAGTATTGAAAACTTGGCAATTAAGGTCATTAGCTGGGATAGATGGCCTAACAACAATCGTAATATGGGATTGATCAGAATTTACACCTTTGTTTTTAGGAATAATAACTTGAGCACCAATGGAAGCTAACCTATCAGCATGCTCATTTTTACTTCTTGGAACACAAATCAGATTGAATGCATCAAAATTAGATAGAATATCTGATACTCTAGATTGGTATAACTTCAAAAAATCATTTTTTACACAAGTCAAGCCTCTCACCTGATTAACTACCAATTCACTATCTCCAAATTCTCTTAAAGACTTCTTGCCCACTCCAATCCCTGAATCAGGCTCTCATATTCAGCCACATTGTTAGAACAAGGAAATAAAAATCTAAATGCAACATGATATTTGTCACCATCTGGGGACACAAGCATAACCCCTACACCAACTCCATCCTTGTTCTTAGATCCATCAAAATAAAGATCCTAAAGTTGATTAGGCTATTTTGAATTAGCACTTTGAGATTTTATCAAATTAAGAATAACTAAATCAGATTCTGCAATCATGTAATTACCAAATCCAAAATCATGAAATACATTATCTTGGGTGTTAAAAGCATCACCAACTTCCCATTCATCCAATAAAATATCAGGGATGAATTCAATCTGAGTATCAAAGGCTGGATAGTCTTTAAGATCATTAGCATCAATGATCACACAACTAGCATTTATGGATCTTGGAATATAAGGCTCAATGTGATCCTTGGTCAAAAAATCTGATTTTATGGTCACCTTTGCACCATATCTGGTTCTAAACAGCATATGAGACCAATCAGATGAGAATTATCCTCCTATTTTTGCATTAAAGTCTCTAGATAAACACATGGCAAAATACAGAGGCAGATCTATAACATAGATATCTTGAAAAATAGAGAAGTTGGGACAAGCATGCAGGGTCAAACTTGAATTTTTAACAACACCTAGAGTGTGTACTGATGAACCATCTAACTGAATTACTCCTTTATCAAGAGGTGCATACTTCAAGTCAAGCAGATCTACAATCTTTTTAGGCATTACTGTGCTGGTTGCACCACTATCAACCATACAATTATGCACTAATTTATCACCCATTATTAAGGACACATAAAAAGGAGGTGGCTTAACATTTGGAAATTTCTTACCATCCTTTATTTCTATCCCCTGCACATCTGCAACCCCTGAATTAGCCAAAACAATCCTTGAAGACTGCTTTAAGGCTTGTTGTGAACTTGTTGTCCCTTTAGAAAACTCTTCCTTCAATAAATCTGCTTTCCCTGGAATGGATAATGAATCTCGCATAGAAAGATAAACATTCATATTCTTCATATTATCAAAAATATTATAGGGAACAACAAATTGTACCTTTTGAGGCAATTTACCAATGGTCTGATCTGCCTACTTCTGATGTTGTTGTTCTTTGTTCGCAAGAGTGGAGTGATCTTTTAGAATAGAAATAGGAGGAATAAGTGGTGATTGAGTTGTGGCAGCAATCTTTGTAGCTGACTTCTTTGACTCTAGAGCTCTCTTCTTGGCTCTTGTGTTTGCTGATACAGGTGAATCAATACTCACTCTACAAAACTCTTCCTCTTGCCAATTCAGAAATGCGGTGTCCGGAGTAGTTAGATCCGACTATTGTTGAGTCTCCTCAATGGATGCAGTGGGTTGTGAATAAATCAAACTTTGAACCATTAGGGCTTGATTAAGCACTCCATTAGTGCACTTAGACTAATTGTGGGGTTTCCCACAAGGATATCACCATTCATAATCAACAACAAGGTTATTTTGGTTAAGAACAATATCTCTAATAGTATTAAGAGGTGCTGGATTATAAGGTCTATAAGGCCTTTGGTTCCAATTTTGCCTATTGCCATTTCTATTTCCTTGGTATTCCTGCTTTTTTCCTTGGTAGATGGGCTAATTAGGCTGCTAAGATGAAGAACTAGCAAACTAGTTTTGCGTATGGGATATTGGATTCCCTTGAGCTTGCTGCCTTTTAAGGTTTACCAACTCATTTCCAAAGGTTTGTAATAAGCCTTCTATCTTTTGTTGGCTTTCTTTTATTCTTTGCAACTCATAAGAAGGGGCAACAAGCATTATCTCTTCATTTTTTATAAGATGGCAATGGATCCAGAGGTGGGGTAATCAATGGAATATTGGGTTGGATGCTAGAAAAGAAAGGCATACGTGGCCTAGGAGCTATCTCCCCTGCCTGAATAAGGCTATTCTCTGCCCTAATTGAAATTTCAAAATCTTGAGGTAAAGAATTCCCCCCCATAGATTGGATCATAACTGAAATATCACTATTCAGGGTTTTAAGGAGATTGATTTCATGGCATGAATCCTATTCCAAGTCTTTTGAAATTGGAGATTGATTTCACTCATCTCTTCTTGTGGAGCCCTTTTAATGGTAGTTAGTTTTTCCACCAAAGAAATATTGTCAGATTTATCTTCAAAAAATTTAGATAACTCCTCACCTAATGCATCCCATGTAGTAATTGATCCAACTCAGAGAGTTTAGAACCATTCCAATGCTTTCCCCTTCAATGATGTAGCCAATAGCCTCAAAGCTACATCCTCCTCTGTGATATGATGCACATTGCAAAGAGAAGCAACATCTCTAATGTGCTCAATGGCTGTTATTTTTCCTTCTCCCATAAAAGATGGCAATCCTTTCAAGGCTGCCAATGGTATGTTGTTGTAATTTGCAATCCTCAAAGGGTTGCCTTGATCAAATGGAACAAAAGGTTGTCTTCTAGCCATTCTTGGTGTTGTTATAGAAAAATTTGGAGATGTTGGTTGTCCTTCTTCTGCTAGTTGTTCAAGAACAACTTGAAATTGAAGTGCTAGAGGACTTTCTAAAGATTCTTGATCTGAATCAGGTAAATTAGTGTAGTAAGTGTTAGGAGTTTAACTTCTCTCAGATCTTCTTTTCTTTGGTCTTCTTGGCTTCCTACCCCTTGCTACAGGCTGGAAGGAGAGGTATTTTGGACCTCTAGGCTCTCTCTGCAAAGTTCTTCCTCTCCTGGTATGTGACAACATGAAATACTCAAACTCTTTTTGGCTCCTTGTTTGGATTATGTTCATGTATCACAAGGTGTCCCACCGGGCGTGCCAAAAACTATTAAGGCCAAAAAATATCACCCTAACTTAGACATTAGGGCATACTAATATTTCATGGTAACAATGGAAATCTTCTTGAGTTGTGGGTGGACTTTGAATAAGAAGGAATCTCTGGATTCTAGGCCAGTTCCTATTGGATTTGGGGTATCAATATCTTACTGCTTTCTCCTAATTTTTGGAAGGAAAGGGAGAAATTTTAACTAAAATGAAATGAATAAAACTTGAAAGGTAATACACCAAATAAGATTCAGATTTCTCGAAGGTTCATACTAACATCACTTGACATACCCTAATGATTTATGCAAAATCATTCACTGTCTAATGCATAGGCTAACTTGGAAATCACTACTAGGGATCTCACCACAAAAAAAGATAATCCTATCAACAGACATGAAGATTTAGCAAAAGGTTATATTATGCAACCTAGAATAGGAATCAAGACAATTCACTAATCTATGTTATAGATACACTACACTTCAATGAAAAAAATTGAATAGGATTGATAACAAAGACCATAACGAGGTGTATCAAAAATGGGACAACTTTATTCTTATCAAAATCTATAGGTAGTTACATGAATGAGTTTCAGAATAATGGCAAGGAATACATGCATCCTCTTGCAAGAAATCGATACTCAACATGAACTAAATGGATACAAAATGCATAAAAAAGGACTATAGGAACAAATAGTTCACTAAAAGCACTTTCTCTCCAAATTTTTAACCCCTACCCTCAAAGAAAAAGCTCAGCTATATAGCACATGAAGCCAGTTTTGAAAATCACTCCTCCCTCCAAAATCCCCTCCAAAAGAGCTCCAAAATAACATGTCACTAATCCTAAAGCTTAATTAGTCCCCCAAATTAAGCCCTAAATCTAGCCCCTAAAGTTGGTGTATAAAATATTTACATCTTTTTACAAAATGTACCAACTTATTAAAAAATACATAACATAACCCATCAAAATCTAACCCAAATACATAAACCCCCATTACATGACATAAAAAAAATCCTAACTCAAGGTCGAAACCTAGTTTAAAAATGCTAACCCAACTTGATTACATAAACCCGATGCCATAGTCAGGCTCACTAACTAAACTTGATCACAGCTCATGATCGACATGAAAATACCGACTGAGAAATATCTCTTTGTCTTCGTGGCACCTTAGGGTACTATCGTGGCACTGCAAACTGACAGGGCATTAAATTTATTTGTTAATAGACTTAAAAGTTTTTGTAAAAACACTACAAAATGGTTTTTTGCATCTCATTTGCATCTGGTTTTGGAGGTAATACTCAGGGTTTTCATTTTTTTCTTTGTGCCTCCATGGTTGGTTGATGTGGAGCTCGATGCGATGATGTATGGCACCGTATCTGCAACTTGGACAAGAAGCTCGGGCTCCTTTCTGTGAAATTGAGATCTTTTGTTCAAACTAGAGTGATGGAGAGATAAAAACTATATGTCATAACATGTGGTGTTATATGTGTGGTTGTTTCTTTTGAAGTTCACTGGAGTTTTGGGTTTCTTTGCTCAAATCTGGAGTGATGGAGAGCTCGGGATGTGTGTAGAAGAAGGATTCTTGACCGCTTCTTTCACTGGAGTTGTAACTTAAAGAGCTTGGGCTCTTTATGTATCTTCTATAGCTTTTACTTTGAATCTAAAGCCTTGACACATGGATCCTTCTCTGCATCTGGAACTCAGCCTCTATCCTTTGCAACTAGTTTGCACCTATGTCTTCATGTCATAATACATGGCACTCTTCTACATTTGTTGAAATCCACCATGCTTGATATGTGTAATACCCAGATAAGTAACACTTTTACTCATTCTCTTTTCTGCAGCTTTACTTGAAATAAATGCATTACTGTAGTCGACAAGTTGTGATCTTTTGCATTACTAGTTAAGATTTTGGGTTTAAATGACTCCATCTTTATGGGTTTTTAAATTTTTTCATCTTTTCACAGCAAATATAGGTCTATATTTACTTCACTATTGAATCTCCTCTTTTGTAGCATGAAATCCATAGCTTCACTTTGAGTCTTATTCTGTTGATTGAATGGCGACAAAAACTGGAATACTCACATGGCTTTTTCCGCAGATATAGTTGTAAACTTGAAACATATGCAAGCTTTCATGCTTCACTGAGAGATTATCTTCTGTCGGATGTAGACTCCATTCCATGTTTTCTTTAAAAGCATGACAATAATATCATAAAATAAGACACATCTTCTTTCTGGTGAAGCCGTGGACATTTCTTTGAGCTGAAAAACATTTATGTGTTTAATCTTCATAAAAACCCTAACCCATATTTAACAGATGCTTCATTTAATGTTTTCTTTTAAAAACATGACCATACTGTCGTAAACATAAAATATATTTTGAACTGTTGAGGATGAAACCCATATCTTCTCTCTCAGAAACATATATGTTTGATATGCATCATTATGTCTTGTGCTTTGTTTCCATCCATTACTGTCTGAACCTTTTTCAAAAAGATGCAGTCTCTCTGTGCAAGAAATAGTGTATAAATACATTGTTTGTTTAATTTTATATATATCATCACCCATGGGGTTTGAGCATGGGATCGTGACTCCCATAGGTAATATTCATAACAGGAAACTCATCCCAAACACGCACATCTCATTTCTCTGCATCTACTCGACTCCATACCCTACATGCACTAAACTTCCAATTTGATTCAATCATGAATACTGTATTAATAACAACACTATTTAATTGATGAACACACATGGAACTATCATTTCAACACATCAGAATAGCACTGTTTGTTTAACACCCTACATAGAACATTACTCCAAATCCACATTAGGCACATGGATACTGTACTTTTTGTCTTGATCTCCTTTTTCAAAACATGAATCACCACAACATCATTGACTTTCATAGTTGTTTCAAACATGAATACATAGATACATATTGTTGTGCTCCATACTTATGAACATATACATGCATAGATATCATTGTTTAATGTGCATATTCCTTTTCATTTGTTTGCAGAAGTAGATATCATTGTGGACTGGTTTCTTATCTCATTAAACAACATTGACATTATGTACTTGTTTAATGCAAACAATTTATGCATATGTTTTTCTCATCTTGACACAATGTAGTTGGTTATTTTCTGTAAATGCACATTTTATGACAACATATAGATACACGCTTTCTCCAATTCTTGCACATTGTTTTTCATTTGTAGCTCTCATGCAAATTGTTAACATTGTTATCTATCCTCACTTTTTGCAAACCACATATAACAATATCATTTTGAATTCATCTTGCAAGATGACGGTAAACATTTTCACCTCCATTTCTGCATATCTTTCCCAGGAAACCTTCATTGTCCATGTGTCTCTTGTAGCTTTATTGTATCAGACTTCATGCATTATATCCTCTTCTTCTACATCTTTCATGAATTGTATCCTCTTGTAATGCACACATGTTTCTTGTATGTAATGCCTTTTGTGAATTTTGAGCACGGGCTTGTGACACTCACCACATTTCTTTTATCATCTGCATTTAGTTAATCTTTAATCACCTAGTGCACACACATCACCAATCAACCTGTTAGGTCAGCAAACAAGATGAACCAATTAATGTTTGTGTGTGAGTATCATATGAGATGATACTCATGCATGAGTTTTGGTTGGTTTGTGTTTGTTAACCTAACATGCTGATGTCATTCTGAAAAAGATTTCTCAGATTCAAGAGCTAAGTGCCTTTAATTCAAATTCTTCTGGTTCTACAAACAACAATACTTTGAAAAATGAAGACTAATAACCATATGCAATAAAAGGTTTCATAAAGATATGTCCCTTTGATATTCTTTATTCAGTTGATTTTGAGGAATATCTTGCTATTGTATTGATGTTATTGGTAAATTTTAAGCTTTGAAAGTCTATTTGATGTGTGTTGTTTTGGTTCATGTACTGCTTAGATCCAATTGGATCTAACATATCTTTTCTTCCATGATGCAGGACAAGACCCTAGACCTAGTATGTAGAGCTAACTCAATAATGGACAAAAGGCACCATGAAGACTTGACAGAGGAAGACAACCAACACCAAATGCAGACACTCTACCATACAAGGAAATGCATGGACCCCTACTCATGCTTCAGTCATACTTTCTTTTCTGTAATTACCTCTAAGTTTTGAATCCAAAAGATGTAACATGATACCTATATGCATACTACATTCAGTTTGAATGCACAATGTAATGATCAATTGGAATTTTGAATTTTGAACATGATCAATACTTAGAATACAATTATCTGATAGTATGAATGTAATAGTAAGATATTTTTATCATCTTCTGAATAAAAATTGTGGAAAAGATGTACATTTATACAATTTTTGTGTGTATGATTGTTAGATTACAAATGTGCAAATTTAGGGTAACAGTATATACATGTATATATGTACATGTCATAAGCATATATATATGCATATATAGTTCATGTGTATATATATATGTACATGTATGTATGTATTTATGTACATACATACATACATATGTATATATATGTATATGTCATGTACATGTATGTACATATATGTACATACATACATACATACATATGTATATATATGTACATGTATGTCATATGTACATGTATGTATATGTACATATGTATATGTCATAAATATATATATATATATGTGTTAGGGATTTTTCTTGTATGAATCATAGTGCTTGATATAACTACTTGAACACCATACCCTTTAATACTGATTCAGGGACAAGGAAAGCCTAATTGCTAAGGACTGGATAAGGTCCTTCTTTGTTTTTGAGCTCCACATATGCTCAGGCAGGTT